>CAKKOB020001176.1:13213-23676 GCA_918844115.2 Phlebotomus perniciosus | reverse complement strand
CACTATAAAGCTTTTAGAAGCTTCTAAGAAAGCTTTTTGATTATTCTTTGTAGAGCTTTCAAAGAAGTAGCACTATAAAGCTTTTAGAAGCTTCTAAGAAAGCTTTTTAATTATTCTTTGTAGAGCTTTCAAAGAAGTGCCACTGGAAATCTTTTGAGAAGCCTTACAGAAATCTTTCTAGAAGCTTTTCAGAAAGCTGTCTAGAAGCTTTTCAGAAAGATTTCTAAAAACTTTATTGAAAGCTTTCAGAAAGCTTTCTAGAGATATTTAAGAAATTTGTATTGAGCTTTCTAAGAAAACCTTCTAAGGCTTTTAGGAAAGGTTCTAAAAAAGCTTTCTAAGAAAAGTTTCTAAAGCTTTAAGAAAATTTGCGAAAGCTTTCCAGAATTTTGAAACGCTTAGCGAGAACTTTCAAAGCTTTAAAAAATTATCCGAAAGCTTTAAAAATTTTCCAGATTTTTTTTTTAAAGTAACTTGTAAATTTCTGCAGAGTCTTTCTTACAATTTTAGAATTCAGCAATTTTGGACGGCTTTCAGCTAATCAAGTTTACATTTTCTAAATTTTTTGAGTTTCTGTTAAAGCTTCTGAAAGTTTTCAAAAGCTCTTAAAAGAATTCTAATGCTCTGGAAGAACTTCTCAAACCTCCTGATTTTTCTTGGAGGTTTCCAAAATAACTTGACTTAGTATTTCCATTCCACTTCCGAAAGCTCTCACGCACTTCGATTGAGATGTACACCACTTCAGTCCATAATATCTCCCCCTTGCATTTTAACATATTCTGCATGCAAATTCCTATGTCATCCGCAACAGTAGAGTTGTAAACATTCAATGGAAGTTCTAAATGGAAACTAAAAAATGTTCTGTTATAAAAATTTTTTAAAAAATTAAATGGCAAATTTAATTTTTGATCTTTAAACTTGTCGAAAGTACTTTTAAGAAAATAATGATTGCAAAACCTAAAATATTTTCCAGTAGTTTTTTTTATCCTTTGATTTTTTCAAATAATTAGGCCATTTTAAACGTTAGTTTTTTAAATGCTCTGTGAATAAAAATTGTTCTTTTGCAAACTTCCTAAACCATTTCATCCTCATCCATTATTGTTGCAACTCTTCCTCATTCACACACTGAAGAGAACTTCATTTAGGTCATCAAGGCACTCAGCAAACCACCTCAAAGTAGAGAGAAGTCTATTTACATGTTCTGTGGCATGTACAATTATTTCGAGAATGAAATCCACCCCTAATTTCCGCTGTTGCTTGCCAACAGTGGAAGACACATAATTATGTGAGGAAATAACTTTGAAAATGACTCTCAAAGAATTTTCATTGCATTTCCATATAATTTGTATATATATAATTCTCGAGATAAAAAAAAGCTGACAAAATTTTGAAAGTCTGTTGCCAGATTGTGTATTTGTGGTGAATATTTCATCGTGATTCCCCAACATCCCTCAGTCAATACCATGATGGAGTTGTTGAGTGTTTTGAAGTTATAACATGCAAACCCAGATGCAGACCATAAATTCAACCATCCCACCAATGCAAATTTCTGCTCCCATAACATTGCGAGCATTCGGGGAAAAAGCGAAACATCCTCTCTCTTGGCATGGCAAAATGCAACAAAGTTTTTCCATGAGAAAATGGACAGAATTTCAACGAACTCACCGAGAATACGAAATGCATGAACACGTGGAATGCAACAAATGCCACCAAAATCCAATCCATCCACTCAGGAAGTTCCGCCCGTGGTAGTTTTACGGCAAAGAAGATTGTTACAACTGCCAAATAAAAACGTGTCCATTACATTTTCATCTCTTTGGCATAGAAAGTGCAAAAAAAGTAGAGTTTGTTACTCACTGGCGAGGATGTGGGCGGCATTTCCGCCAAACCAGTGACCCCAATTGAAGTATGGCCGGTTCTTGCTGCCCGGATGAGGCCTGAACAGCGCCCCGATGGGCTGCAGGAAGCAAATGATGCTGGTGACCAGACCAAGTATGGCATGTGGATTATTTGCCTGCGACCAGCCCTGCACCTCCACGAAGATTATGATGAAACCAACCATCGTCAGTGTCCATGTGCTCACCATCAAGACGCGATGCCACTGCGGGGGAGGAAAAGTTGTATAGAGAGCAAAGTTTAGAGAGTGGTTTCCACGAGTTGGTAAACACTTCTTTTATGGTCTAGCTGTATAATTCCCGACGAGACCGTCCAAATATTTGACTTTGTTCTCTGCAGGGGATATCACTATAACAGGGCGTAGATTAAATTGGGGAGATGATTTAATTGTCGGCAAGATTTTAAAAATACAAAAAAAATAAAAGAACTAATTGAAGTCATTTTCAAAATCAAGAGTTTTCTTTTGATATATGTAGTTCTATCGAATTAGATTCAAAGACTTTTATTTTTTCGATATTTTCGTAAAAAAAGATTTTGCATAGCGTTTTGCGAGCTTTTCGAAAAATTTTGAAAGCTTTTGGGGCTTTTGGGTCAACTTATGAGCTTTAACAAACCATTTAAAAATTCTTCAACTTGTTGAGCTTTTAGGAAAATTTCGGAGCTTTGAAGAAATAAATTTAAACTTGAATAAATTTAAAAGTTAAAGCTTTCTAAAAGTGTTTTGGAACTCAATAATCAATAAAAAATATAGAGTTAAACAACATCGGAAAATTTATAAAGTTTTTTTTCGATAAATTTTATGAGTTTTAGAGCTTTGATTGAGAGAGATTTTATAGATATTTTTTAAGTTATCTTAGAAGCTTTTAGTAATAGAAATTAAAATTGAGATGAATACTCTTCAAAGTTTCCATTAAAGCTCTTTAATTAAAGCTTCCTTAAACCTCCTTAGGGCCTCTCTTTAAAGCATTGTTAAACATTCTTGCAAAACTCTTTTAAGCTCTTTTAAGCTTTTCTTCAAAATTCCTTAAAAGCACTTTTAGACTTCACTTCGACGCTTTTTTAAGCTTCCCTTTAAAGCGCCCTAAAGCCTCTTTTTAAAGCTTTTTCAAGATTCCCTTTAAAGCTTTTTTAAGCTTTCTTTCAAAGCTCCCCTAAAGCTTTTTCAAAAAATGTGGAAGCGCTTGAAGTAGTGTAAGTCTCTTTAACCCTAATATCTCCCCTTGCAATTCCGTGTCGATCGTAATTAGTGAGAGAAGCGATTAAAATCAGAGCTATTCAGTTAACGATTGGCTTAATTCTAGTGCTTTGAGTGTAAATTAAGTGATTTTAGAGTCCAAATAGTCCAATATTTACATAAATCAATCACTCAAATTTTGATATTTTACATTTAAAAATTAATAAAAACATCTCAAAATGAGTTTTACTCCTTCACTTCTCTCTTGTATCAAATTTGATAAATTGATTTTTAAGGAAAAGACATAATCTCTCGATCGAATTAACTTAGTAAAATATTAGCGTAACGTTCAGTTTTTGACTCAAATTCCCAAATATGGTATTACTTCCTCAATTGTAACCTTCAAGTTTGAAAAAATTAAAAACATTTTGCATTGCTTACACTTTTGACTAACCCGGTATTTGCATCGAGAGTGGAAAAAACCGACTATTTGCTGGCGGAAATTGTGTGACTTCATGTGAATCGAAAAGCATAATTGTTAAGTGAGATAATTACCCCGGCAATACGTATCACTTGCAGAAATCAAAATCACCGATTAAGATGGATAATTTACCCACTTTTCCAATCAGTCAAATAAATCTTATTATTATATTTGAAAATTGCGAAATCTCAATACTCACCGCGAACCATTGGTCTTTGCCGCACATTTGACTTCCCACCCAGGTTTGTTTGAAGTAGCGTGCTATCAGGATACCAGCTGATGCAGTCCCGATCCACGCGACCAGCATGAAGGCCCCATGAAGACGATAGAGGAGCACCGAGGCAGCCCCGAAATTCGTAGGATCTGTGAGTCTAGCTGCTTTATTCGTAGGCCTGAACATGATATCATGGAAGGCGACTCCATTCTCTCTGATGCTACTCCCGGAGGCTAGGAGGAGGTAGTACTCGTTATTGAGGAGATCAAAGGTCTTTCCCATCACCATGCTCTTTGCATCGCGCTCCACGTTGCAGTAGATAACACCATCTGTGTAGGAAGCGTTCTGGAGTCGTAGATGGTTTCCGGGCTGTCGAAGGGCATTGTAGGGCCTGGCCACCGTCCAGGAAGAGTAAACATTGACCTGGCCACCTTGAGGCACGCACTCAATCACCGAATCCTCCATCATGCGGTTATCCGAAGATAAAGCTACGGCGACGTAAGCGGGGTTTTCTGAAATGAGGAAAAGACAAGGGGGAGATATTATGATCAGAAGTGGTGTACTTTTAAAAACTTTAACTTAAAAAAATGTTCGCTAGCTCAAAGCTTTCTAAAATTGCTGTAAAACTCTCCAAAAGTTTGTAATGCTTTTAGATATTTTTAGAGCTTTTGAAGTTCTTGCTAAGCTTTTAAAACTTCTGGAGAGCTTTTGTAGATTTTCATAAAGCTCTCTGAAAATGTTTTAGAAAGCTTTTCTTAAACAGCTCTAGAAGGTTTCCTTAAACAGCTTAAGAAAGCTTTCTTTAACATTTTTAGATAGATTTCTTATAAAGCCTTAGAAAGCTTTTCTTCAACAAAAAGAAAGCTTTTTGAGAAAGCCGTTTAAGAAAGCTCTTTGAGAAAACTGTTTAAGAAAGCTTTTTGAGAAAGCTTTCTTAAACAGCTTTAGATAAACAACTTTAGAAAGCTTTCTTAAAATAAAATTGATAGGATAAAAGCCCATGAAAGCTTCCGAATTGGAGCTTTGCGGAGCTTTTTTGTAAAACATGGAAGTGCTGGAAGTGGTGTATGTCTTTTTGGCATTAGTATCTCTCCCTTGGAAAAAGATAGTTTCGATATTTTCAAAATTTTAAATTGATAAGATTTTTTTAGATTTACCGTGTCCACTTTTGAGTTCGAAGAAGAACCTCTCCCCTTTGGCAGTTACTGTTGTGATCACTTGACATCCTCTCTGTTCGACACAGTTATCCGGGAAGCCGAAGCAGCTCTTGGTCGTTCCACAACCATCATAGATCATGTCAGTACTTAAAATCTTGGATTGAACAGGAACGGGTTCATAGACTGGCCGGGTGGAGGTTATTGGGCGTCGAGTTGTGGAAATACCTCCAGCTGATGGAGCTCCTCCTCGAGGAACCACATCAACAGGTTGTGACTCAATCCCTACCCAGAAGTGAGAATAATCCTGAGCAACGGTTGCACTGAAAAAGGAGAATGCAAATAAAACGGTTATAAACGACCTTGCCAGTAAGTTTGAAATGACTTTGAAATTACTTGAAAACAACGGGTCCGTTGTAGTCCAGAGGCGCTTCCCACTCCACTGAAATCCTGGATTTTCCCTGAGGTGACACGTGGGTGATACTGTTGTCCTGCCCGTTGCAATTAATGAGCTTCACGAGACCATCACCAGTAGGTCTGAATCTCCCCACAACGGAATAGGGCGGCGAAATGCTCCTCGCCTGAAGCATAAAGCCCCCAAATTTGAGCTCTGGTGTAATGCCCTCGATCTCCACCCTCAATGTCTGTCCCTGACCGATCACAGTGGATGTCGTCTGGATGCCGAAGGGTGATACGTCGTTCTGGGGCGGAATACCGCCTCCGTGGAATGGCATGAGTGTGAAGCATACAGTTTCGGGTGCTCCATTAGGCAGGGGATAACTGAATTGCACGATTGCCGAAAGGACGGCACACAGGAGGACAAACGATAGCATTTCGGAGCCTCACTCCTCGGTCTGGAAATAAAAAGAGGACCATAGGTGGGGTAAATTAACTGAAACAGTTTGTCACTGTCACCTGTTCAATTTTCAATTCAGCCACTCTGTGCAAGCCCTATAATTAACCCTGCAGGTCGTGGAAACCCCCAGTGCAAGTGGAATTTATTGGAATTTAATATATATGGATGCTGCATTCACACATGTCATCAAAGCTATATAGTTTCATGATATTGCCATAGATGAATTAACTCTTGTGGATGGTGTATTAATTACTTGCTCCACATTTAATATCGCACAAGTGGGACGAGCATTTGGATGCTCTCATAATGATTGAAACCTAGGATTTTCACTCTGAAATGCCTTACCCCCTCCCTCCCGAATTGGTTGATGCATCCAGATGGATGACATTCAGAATATGCAAAAGCTTTCATGGAGCTTTTCGATGGGAAGGAGACACCGGAGATGAAGAGGATGTCTCTTGGCGCAAGATAAAAGGCAAGAAATCAAATTTAGTTTAACATATAAAATCGCTTCAACGACCACTTTAAGTGCCTCCCCTTTAAATTTGAACATGAGAGTACCATTGAAATGCTCATAAATACTAATGCATTCCACACGATCCCGCACGTCGCGTCAACTCAAATTCTGCCTTTCACATATGAATGAACTCTATGGAATGCCACTGAGACACTGATGGCTTTTTCTGGCACAGAATCTTACCCCAGATCCTTCTTAAATGCAACATATCTCCCAAAAAGCATTTTCAATGTGAATGGAATCTAGAGGTGGAAGCCACAGAATGTCAGTTTCAAGTTATACACTCAGGAAAATTATGCCCTATTTTTAAATATAAAAAATATGATAAAACTTCTTGATATAAAATCTATGAATTTGCTAAAGCCGACAGTAAGAAATTTCATCTTTTAATTATTCTTTAAATTTAATTCTCCAAAGGGCCGTTAAATAAGCACAATATTCCTCCGGGTGTATACGAAAATTTCACTGGATGGTGAATTTATCATCTTCATGATATCCTCGTACGCAAAATAATCGATATGGGTTGCAAGAGTGATTTTCATGAGCCCCTCCTTCGACACATTAACACTCACTCTTGCAGCCCTAAAACCTAATACTGCCCGATAGGCATTTGGAAGATGAAAATGTACTAACCACCCACCGTGAATGCACTATAAATGAACACAATATGTGCCATGTTAACTCCCAAATTATTCATAAAAGGGTCCGCATAAAAAATTCACACAATATGTCTTACACGTCCAACACTGTTACACTGAGAATTCGTTATTAGGAATTCTATTAGATAATTTCTTTCGAATCATCATTTTAATTTGTTTACAGAAAAAATACAATTAAAATTCATCAAAATTCCTCTTTAATTTCTCAATTGGAAGAACTAATTATGCTTTTCAAATTCAAGTAAAATAACCTAATGGTCAGATCGAACTACTACCTATAATCCCTCTTACACTACATAATTCAGTCATTGAGTGGTTATTTAATTTTTAGTAATTGATTGGGTAGTAAAGTGGTTCCCTGCGGGGAGAATTTTCACCTCAAAAGTGAAGCTTTTCATTTGGTATAAACTAACATTCAAAGCACGTGGAAATGCTTTCTGAAATTTCTCCTTCTATTCATGAATGAATGCTGGGTGAGGTGAATAGGGCAGAATTAGCAGATAATTTATTTACTTCTTCCTCATCAACAGCTAATTAGTCAGACTTCAACATTAATAATGCAGTAACTCATCAAATGAATGGACGATATTCAACAATTGTGAGCCACTGTTTACTGGTCAAACACTCAAAATTCAAATCGATCATATTAAAAAGTTTATCAGAAAAAAACATTCATTGAGGATTTTATGCACAAAACCAAAATTTATTTGTTCTGTCTGTAAATTATGCCGTGTTAGCAGAAAATCCCTGACGAATAAAAAACCGACAATTTATTTGCATTTCATCGCCATATAGTAGATTTTGGGGGGGGGTGATGATTTCGGTTGAAAAAGTAACTGAAATTAATTGCTCAGACCACAGAATGTTGGTGTTTATGTGAAGAAGGACTCGCGACAGCGCAGTTGTTAATCTGTCCGGCGGATAAATGACCTCAGACGCCGGATTGGTGGTCAGTATGGGTCGTGTGGGTTCATCGAATACATAGCCGGGTGTGGGAGGTGGGGGTGATTGATGTGGGAGGGAAAATGGTCCCATTCACTCTCCATGAACAATCGATCCAGTGTGGTGAGGATGGGAACTTTATCAGCGTCTAAGCTTTTCCCGCCACTTCTGGGTCACGAAACATACTTAAACGGAGGACAATTACAGCAAACAGAGTTGTAAATGTTGAATTTGAAAAGATTTTGTAATTTTCCAGTAGAAACTTTAATATAATTTGCAGTAAAAACTTCAGTGAATTTTTAGTAAAAACTTCAGTAAATTTCCAATAGAAACTTTAATGAATTTCCAGTAGAAACTTCAGTAAATTTCAAGTAGGAACTTTACTAAACTTACAAAATCACCTAAAGTCCTGGGAATACTTAGTTTTGTACTTAATATTGCGTCAAAAAACCCCATCTCAATTATCTCAAAATCATAAATCTAACCCACAAAAACAAGAGATTTTCTCACCTGAAGGCCTCGTAGGGGTCTCCGGCGTGCTTGTAGACGCGCCCCTTCGTCACGAACAGCTCAATGAGGGTGGGTGTGTGCTCGATGGCGGCGTCAATGTACTTGAGAGCATTATCGGTCTGCCTCAAGTGATCAAAGTGCTGGGCCAGGTAGTAGAGAGTCCACAGGAGAGCGGAAGCTGGCTCCTTGGCTGCATCCGGCTGCTCTGCATCCTCCTTGGCGAAGTATCCAGTCTCCTGGAGGGCTTCATAGTAGCCCAAGATCAGCGACTCAATGGTCGCCACTTTCTCCGGATGACTATACAGACTTCGCATATTTACAAAGAGAGGTGGCACCCCTTTGCGCAGCCCCTTTCGCAAGTACTGATCCACGAGACGCCGGAAGTCATCTCCGGACGCCACATCCAGTGGCAGACGCTTTGGGCAGATGGCTGAGGGGAATTCCTTCTGAAACTGACTGAACACCTCCAATTGCTCACCCGGAGTCGCCTCCAGCTGCTTCGCCTCGATGAACTTCCGGTAGTAGAGCGTATTTTCGGGATTGCGCTGCAACAGCTCCCGGAAAATGGGTACAGCGTCCTCATGGCGATCCATTTTGAGGCACAACTCCCCCATTGTCTCCTGCACGGCCAGTTTATCCACAATCTGTACCGAGAACTCCTCCAGATGCTTGAATGCCTTGTCCACTTGCCCTGATTCCTGCAGGATCTGATTCTGATAGAGCAGCAATTCGCTGTGCTTGTAGTCGTGCGTGTCAATAGGCGTCTGCGACTGCAGCAGAGTCTCCAGAACACTGTTGGCCATCTCAAAGTCCCCCAGGAGGTGGTAGCTCATCGCAAAGCCAATCCAGCTGGCGTGTTGCGATGGACGCAGCTGAAACAGCTGACTCCGCGTTTCATTGTAGCCCTCGAGATCTCGCATCTGAATCTGCAGGAGCGACAAATCTCGCAGAATCTGGATATTGTCCTTCTCCCATCGCAGGGCATTCCGATAGCACTTGATCGCCTCATCGTACTTCTTGTCGCTGCGCTGCAGCAGCCCGTACACGTGCCAGCACACATGGGAGCGCAGATCATTGCGCAGCCCCCGACGCACATGATCGTACGCCTCCTCCTTGCGTCCCAGACAATTCAGAGTCAATCCCTTCATGGCCAGAGTCTCTCCGTGTTCCTGGAATTTGGGATTCGACAGGATTTGCTTCGCCAACTTCAGGCCATTCTTGTATTGTTTCATCTCGTAACATTTCTGCAAAGACCCCAAAGAGAAAGAAAAACAAATCAGTTAGGTCTCCGGAAGCCTCCTTCCCGGAACATTTTCTGTGAGGAGGTTATGTCATATCACGGATTCGGGAATCTTCGGGTGTGAATCGATTGCGATTTGCCATATAAAGCGAACACTTTTTCACCCAATTTCACCCCAAATCCATCCGCCGGGAGCCACTAGAATCACTAAGACATTCCCCAAGGACTCACAAAAGCCACAATAAGCCTCAGAAGACTTCCATTACCCAGGAGAGTGACCCAAATAGAGGCTCATCTTTCCCAAAATCTCGTTTTAATGGCGCCGCGTGAAGGCACGTCAGGGTGAGAGAGAGGATTTGTCTGGGCCTCCGGGTGGGTACGTACCAGGATTTTTCTGAAAAGAGCACTTTCTTTAGGTGGTAGAGGATCGCTAGAAGGCATTTTGGTGACGGACACTACAAGTTTACTGCAAAAAACACCACTATTTGCACAATTTACACTGCAATTGATCTACCATGCATGGCAGAAAATGAAGATGTCAAATGCAGAGGGCGCGCGCAGCGACCCAGAGGTGTGCGCCAGCAGCCGATGAATCGTTTCGAGAATCGAGAGTGATTTGAACACGTGATGATTTGTGAAATTCACAGCTATTGTTTTTGATGAAGGAGGCTAGTTTGCTTTACAGTACAATCTCTATATTTCGTGTGATTGGGACCGAAAATGAGACATCAAAACTCTCTAATTCGGGTGTCATTTTTAAATATCGTAACGGTTCCGTAAATTTAATATATGTGAAAAAACTTTGATTTTTGGAAAATTC
>CAKKOB020001176.1:0-13113 GCA_918844115.2 Phlebotomus perniciosus | reverse complement strand
TTTAGCGGCTCATAATGTATGAAGGGGTCGATTGGGGTAATGTACACTGTAACTTAACATTATAGGGGATTGCCCCCTTCACCCCCTTTTAGAACCACTCATACAAATTTTCCCTATTTTCGACTTTTTATCCGGACCCATGTTACTACACAAGCCACAAACCACGCAAAGAGAGGCGCGAAGCGCCTCGTAGCCAATATAAAATTCAATATTAAAACCGGTTTATCTCAGCTTCAGGTTTATGTAGAGACTTGTTTAATATATCGTTGGAAAGGTCTCAGCCTAGGCTACAACATACTAAAATTTCAAGAAAATTGATCAGTTTTTTTTTTTTTCAGAGATATCCTAAAAATAGTATTTCAACACTTTCCAAAATGGCGGACGGAGGGGTGGGGTGAGGTCCACTAAAGAGCCATCTTGTAATTTACCCCCACTTATGTAGATTATGACCAATGTCTGTGGTCGCCAAATATTTTCTCTAGTTTAAGAACGTGTATATACCTAAATTTTATACACCGATTGTTGCTTGGGAAAGCTTTCTAAATAAGCTTTCAAAAAGAGCTATCTAAGAAAGCTTTACAAGAAAAGTTTTTAAAGCTTTTTAAAAAAGAGTTTCTAAAGCTTTTCAAGAATACTTTCTTAGAAAAGTTTCAAAAGATTTTTAAAAAACGTTTCTAAATCTATCTTAAGAAACTTTCTAAGTTTCTAAGCCTTCTAAAAAACACTTTCTAAGAGAGCTTTCTAAAGCTTTCTAAGAAAGGTTTGTAGGGTGGAGGCATGACTCAAGGAACGTCTTGACTTGGGGAACGGTTCAAATAAAAGTCTTAATTCTGGGGTTTTTTGATTTTTGAAGAACTTAATCTCTTTATTATTCAAAGCGCTAAGATGTCATTAAAAATAAGCTGGGATATGGGAATCCCAGCTAATGAATGAATAAACTTCAGAATTAGGACTTTTATTTGAACCGTTCCCCAAGTCAAGACGTTCCTTGAGTCATGCCTCCACCCTATAGCTTTTTAAGAACGATTTTCTAAAAGCGCTTTAACAACTTTAAAGTTCAGGAAGAACTATCTAAAGCTTCTGTTCTTCCTTAGATGTTTTCAAAGTTCTTAGCATTTCCACTTCCTAAAGCTCTCGCGCACTTCCACTCAAATGTACACTACTTCTGATTATAATATCTCCCCCTTGAAAAATTTAAAATATCTTAAAACTACGTAAAACACTTACAAAATACTTAGAATTTCTATCATGAAGTTATTAGCATTTTGTATTTGGAAAATCTAATGCAATTAATCACAAGTTTGAATAATTTGCTTATTTTTCCTTCTATCCTGAATATTTTCTAAAGGGTGTTTTTGTTTTATAAAATCTCCAATGAGAGAATAAAAATCTGTTTGTACAATTTTTGAGTTTCATCTGAATAAATTTGAGCCAACACCAAGTCAAAATTCGTCAAAGTTGCATCTTCTGGAATGGAAATCTGTTTCTCTTAAATTTATTTAATTTTAAAGACCATTTCTGCAACGAAGAAATATCGCAACCAATTTACCTGAGTGCTAATATCTCTCTGGTAAATATCACAGATGAGTGTGAGTAAATTCCGAAGGGGATTTTGGAAAATGTGCTAATTTTGCACTCACCGCACGCCGGAGAGAGAACATTTAATGAATTCCAGTGAATAAATAAAATAGTGAACCAACCGATCAATGACTCTATTTTCATTTCTCTATATTTACAATGTGCTTTTGTTGGGAACTTGGAGAAGACACCGATATCGATTTCATGAATATTTTGGGGTGATTATTTTTCAATTTAGAGCAATGAGTTGATGAATTTACCTGAAATCGATCGCACAATTACGTGACTGTCACAAAAGCATATCTTGTGTGAATCTTGAGTGCTGGAAGACTCGTCGGCAAATCAGATAACATTGAAGAAAGCTGATTGTCTTTATCACTTAATATTTTGATAAATATAACGAGTCTATGAGATTTCAAGTGGAAATACTGTCTATTGAAATTGGCCTTATCAGGTGGAAGTTAGGAATTTGAGACTTTTCGCCTATTGTCTCGGGTTAAGAACCAGAGAGTCGATGACACATAAATTTATTGATCGATCAACCACATGATCCGCTGAATTGGTGGAAAAAGACCGAGAAGTCTCAGTTTCTCCGGTTGTTGCATCATTTCCCAAATTCAATCAACATTAATCTTTGATATGCCTTTTCATTGGAATTTCCACGGGTGATGGGAATGAAATTTTGGCGCCAAAAGTATACAGATTCTTACCCATGAAATCGTAAATTGGTCTTGCTTAGAGAGACCAGAAGTCACTTCATGGCTTTTCAAGCACGCGAATGACCACCGAAAGTCATTTGGCAGTCTTTTGTAACTTCCTCTGTTTGCCTTTCAAGTGGAATAAGGAAGCCACAGTAGCGAGAGGTAAAATATCAGAAATTTAATGGGTCATTAGAAATCCTCGATAAACCATCAATGGATTATGAAATAATAAAAGCATGACAAGATTTAACGGCCGCACTGCGAAAAAAAGAGGTAAAAATCATTGACTGAAAAGAACACCAATTAGTTAATTTACATAACGCACAATTACGTTTCTGTATTTTCCCGCGCATTTTCTGTCACTTGAAATTGAGGAAATATTCTCTTAGTCTCAGGGCATTCACCTTTAACCCCCCATGGGTAAGACAAGAAGCTCGTCTAGGTGATTTCCCTGTAAGGAAAAAAGCCTCCGAAATTGAGTTCATGGCATCAAAGAGTGGAAGGAAAACCACACTGGTAATTTTTATGAACAATGAAAGGCAAAATGGGATTTTTTTTGGTCAGCAAAATAAACCTCCAGAGACACATTTAATGATACTCCATGACTTATTTTCCGCAGCCAATTAATTGTGACTCAATTTAGGTGGAGAGATTTTTTAGCATATTTTTTTTATTAGTGTTTGTGATTAAGTTCCCTTGACTCTATTTTCTTATTTCTTCTTCATATAATTTGTCTATAGCGCGATTACGGTGATGAGTCATTGCGAAACAATCTACACTGATGCAGCAGAATCAGAAAGGGAAATAATTGCATTGTAGAGTTAAACACGAACTCTATATTCACGCTTTTTGCTGGACAAAACGCACGTTTAGAAATTCCTTTCAAATTCAGCCAAATTGCCAGTGAAAGCCCATAATGATCAGATCAAATTCTCTCAATTTGGCAGACATAATAAAAAAAAAGTCCATTCATTGCGAATGTGGATCATATCGAAATTATCAGCTCTTTCGCGCTCGGAAAAGAAGCTGGAAAGAGAGGTAACGGCAGTATAACTTTTCATTAGCAATGCAACGTGAACCTGTACAAGACACTCTGGGTGTATAATGATTTTTTCCTGCCATTAAAAATCTCTTCTCCCTCTCCAGGCCACTAACACAGAGGAGAATCCCAATTTCGAGGTGGGGACTTGGTCAAAGCTGATGGTGTTTTGTTGAATAATTATGGTGATTTTTTTCCAACGATGGACTACACGCTTGACGGGAAACCGGTTGCCGCGAACAGGCACGTCTATTGGGTTTTGAGATTGACGATGACGAAGAAGAAATGGGCCCTCCACATTCCACAAAACAGAATGACGAATTTTTGCTGGTGAGACTTCTCGGTGAAGAGCAAATTCTTTTGCGAGAGAGATTGTTGCGGAAAAGGTTTGGTAAAAGGCGTGAAGTAAGAAATATTTAAGATCATTTGAAATTATATATAAAACTTCAGTGGTTTTTAAATATTAAAGATAATAATTGTAAGATTTATGATTAACTAAGACAATTACCTGGTTAACTAAGACGCTTTTAAACAAGTATTTTTAAGATAGATCCACACTATCAAATTAGCATTAAATATTGAGTAGAATTTGAGCCCTAAGTCTCAAGCTTTAGTCTAAACCTGTAGCTTTAAAACCGTATTAAGTTAGATTCAAGCTTAAACCCAGTCTTAAACGTTAAGCCGACTTTAAACTTTAAGTCACCTTCAAGCTTAAAGTTAAGTTCAAGCTCAAAACCAGTCTAAACGTCTATAGTTAATGCCTAAGTCAACTTTAAGCTTAAGCAAGACTTTAATTTTCAAATTGCTTTTAGTCAATTTCTAGTACGAAAGCCAGCTTAGAACTTTAAGTCAGATTCAAACTTAAACTCAGCCTTAAACTTTAAGCTGACTTTAAGCCTTAGGTCTAAACTTTTGTATAAATCAAGTATAAGTTTTGAGTCAGATATTAATTTTAAAACAGCTTTAGGTAAGAAAGGTATCTTTGAGCTTTAAGTCGGCTTCAAGCTTAAAGCTAGAGTTAAGCTTTAAAACAAAGTATTTTGATGATTAATTTTGATAATGGAAGAAAAACCGGAACAAAATTTATCATTTTTTTCGTAAAATTTCACAAGGAATCAATTTTAAGGATTCTATCAATGTTTTACATAATTTTGATAAATATTTGTTTGATATTCCCTCTAATTTGACTAATTCTAGTTTCAAAATTTTTAAAACATTTTCAAAAAGTCATTAAAATTGCTTAATTGCTTAAACATTTTCTGCCGAGGGTCTTAAAACTTTCGCTTGACAGCCCCCTTCAAAAAAAAGGGGGGCTTTGCCTTCTTTTCTGTGACAGCCACATACAAATACATTTTTATTCCACTCTGCTGACCATGTCGCACTCACCTCTGTGCAGAATGGAAACTGAGAGTTCAAAGAGTTTGTGCTGCGAGAGCGAAAAGCGAAACTCTGAGAAATGGGTCAGTTTTCGATATAAAACAATCGCCACATAAGATAAAATGGATAATATAAAATGTTTAACGCCGCCAAAGCGTCAATTGATCGTTTTCATTTGAATTTATGGGATTTTGGGGTCAAAAATTAACATCTCTTTTGCTCCCAATTGGGCTTCTCAAAAGGATTCACACGCGATTTACGCATTAAACACAGCCTTGAAAAGCATTTTTTTTACTGCTCTCCAAGAAGGGAATTCCATCGAGGTCATACTTAGAGAAGACAAGCATCAAGAGGTGGTTCAGTGAATAAATTCCTGGTGTGATTGGAATCTAATATATTGAGTTATAAAAAAAATCCATTTAGACTACAAGGTTCTCTATTTCTCAGCCAATTTGCTGGGCTTTTTAGAGCACTTATATAAAACTCATTTATCTGCTCATTGAATTCAACACAGAGAGACATGTGAAAATGCACAAAAATCAAATTAAACGGTTACTCCACTGCAATATAGTCGCACAGCTCAAGGGGGAGATATTATGATCAAAAAGGCGTACACCACTTCCAACACTTCCACAGCTGTTGAAAAGCTCCCCAAAACTCTAATTCGTAAGCTTTCAGGAGCTTTCATCCTATCAATTTTATTGATTCTAAAGCTTTTTAAGAAATCTTTCTTGAGCTTTCTGAGAGAGTTTTCTGAAGCTTTCTAGGAAAGCTTTCTAGAGTTTTCTATGCTTTCTCAAAAAGCTTTTCAGAACTTTCTAAAAGAAATTCAAAAAAAAGTTTCTAGAACTTTCTAAATAATATTTTCTAAGAAAGTTTTCAAAAGCTTTCTAGGAAAGCTTCCAAAGCTTTCTAGGAAAGCTTCCAAAGCTTTCTAAGAAAGCTTCCAAAGCTTTCTAAGAAAGCTTCCAACGCTTTTTAAGGAAGCTTTCTAGAGCTTTCTAAAAAAAAACTTTTTAAGAAAGGTTCCTAGAACTTTCTAAAAAAAATTCTAAGAATTCTTCTATAGTTTTTTAAGGAAGCTTTCTAGAACTTTCTAAGAATTCTTCTATAGCTTTTTAAGGAAGCTTTCTAAAGCTTTCTAAGAAAGCTTTTAGAGCATTTTAAGGAAGCTTTCTAAAGCTCTCAAAACAAATTCTTAGAAAACTTTCTTAGAAAGCTTTTAAAAAGAAAAGCTATAAGAAAATATGTAAAGCTTTCAAGAATTCTGAAAAGCTTCGCGAAAGCTTCAAAAGCTCTTAAAATATCTGAAAATATCACATAATTTCTCGATTTTTTTTAAATACTTTAATATTTTTGCAGTGATTTATAGGAATTTTAGAAAGCTCTCAACTAATCAAGCTTATATTTTTCAAAGTTTTGAAATTTCCTAAAGCTCCTGGAATTTTCCAAAAGCTCTTTCAGATTTCAAAAGTTCTGGAAGAACTTCTAAAAGCTCCTGTTCTACCTTGAAAGCTTTCAAAATTACTTGACTTCCTAAAGCTCTCGCGCACTTCCGTTCAAATGTACACCATTTCTGATCATAATATCTCCCCCTTGGCACAGCTAGTCACAAGAATGTTGAACAATATTCTCTTTGGACAAGCCATAACATTAAGGCGCACAAATCAAAACCACATTTCGCATTGGAATGCACAGCGAATACCATCGACTTACCAATCTTTTGCAATCGGAGGTGACACGAAAATGCACAGTCAAGTGGAAAATCCGATAATGTTTTATTTTATTATCAATTCTGATTGATTGAAATGACTTGGTGTTGACCTTCAATTGAGATAATAAAATACACTGAAATTTATAACTGATTTTTTTGTGTGATCATACGAGCTCATTTGAGCTAAATTGCAACTGGAAAGAGAGACAAAATTGTGTTGCAAAAAACTAAAACTGAGAAAAAACACTAAAATGGGCTTTTCAGCAACCGAAAATAACTTTAATGGATCTCATTTCCTTGGGTAAGCCATTATTGAGTTGAGTATAATGTGGTTTTTTGGGCTTTTATGCAGATTTTGTAATTCTTTTGTGCTTCTGGAAAAAACTTATTAAGTTGAAGACATGTTTGGGGCATTTTAATTGAAAATCGCATGATCAAAAGAAAAGTAAGAAGTTTCTATATTGAAATTGCAAAACCTTATAGCGATCTTGAATATTTCATTTGATCATTTCCAAGAAAAATCATGCAGTTATTATATTATTGCAAAATTGTTGAGACTTCAAGCGATCAACACGATCATCACAGAAAATGATCATGCAATTTAATTTAAATCTAATTTAAGAACTCATTCAAGAATTTGATCGCATTTAGAGGTGTTTTTTCATATCAAAAAATATAAATATTTCGTGTATTCAAATTGTTGGTAAGGTGAACGTCTTACATACAAATTTCATTGTTGTAGGATTTAATGTTGAAAGCCCAAATTTCACAATTTGTGATTTGGGGACAACACTTAAAATGAAATCTTTTCAAGTGGCACAAAAAAATTATAAAATATGCGAAAATAAAATAAGGCGTGCGCTCGATCACGTTTGACCATGATCTTGAGAAGGTATTTTGATCAACATTTAATTTGGGATATCGATCATCATCAGAAGTCTAATAATCAAGGCCGTGAAACCGGTTTAGGATCACTCAATCTCGAAAACATCGTAAAATATATCCTTCAAGAACTTTCCTTTTCGGAACCTATAATTCTCATTTTTTCCCGCCTAACTTAAGAAGATTTTCTAAGGTAAATTTCACACATGTCCGACTTGATTTATTTTCAGCATCAATCGAATTTCAATAACGAGAAAAATCTCAGCCGCGAAAACACACCCAGGCGCGGTGTTTGCGTTGTGAAAAGTGAATGGATGACATCATTGGGGAGAGCCTTGAAAAACGATCCATGATCTCTTACCTCGGATCTCGTGAGTCTATTTTTCGCACAGAAATATGTATATTCCACTTAATTGGCTTCAACCTGTTGATTGTTTCCACGGGAAAACCGCGCGCGCGAAAACAGCATCCAAAACCTTTTGGCGAAGGCGTCACAATTCACTGGATCAAAACTCTTTTTTTATGAATGATGATCCAAGAAATCCCACAAATATCTCACCCACAAGAAAGCAAGAGACTCTCACCTGGTGTGCTCGTAAAAAATCCAAAAAAAAAAACTAAAAGTCTCTCAACTGCACAAAAATTCACTCTTGTGTATCTCCAACCACAAAAAGAGGTTACTCGAGGCTAAACACGCGGCACTTGTTCTCTCTATGCTTCTCGAGTTGCGACTGAACGGTCTGGGGAGCTGCTCGAGTGGCCAGGGAGCGACTTTTCACACACTCAAACACCTCAAAAGCCTTTGCTGTCTCACTCATTCGTCAAAGGGGGCTGCTCCCCTTCCCCCCGACCACACGGCCCCACGCATTGACGCTCCGCGAAAAAGCCTATGGATGAGCCGCCAACCATCAAGTGTGGGAATAACCCATAGTTAAGACACTCGCGAAGAAGTTCTTATCCAGCGGAGGAAAAGCCCTGAAGAGTGACCAAAAGGGAAATGAAAAATTCAAATTTCAGTTGAGAAAATCCTTCATAAATGTTTTAACGGTGCTGCCACAATATATGAGAGGGAATACAATAAAGTTGTTCGAAATACAGTTGGAACAACATTTAAGTGATATGGAATTTTTCTACTTTTTCCACTTGTGACTGTTTGAGATTGATGACGAGAATAGATGACGCAAAAAATAATAAATAAATTACTTCTTTTCGTGTTTGTTTTGTTTAAGATTAATAACGATGAAATTATTAGAATTGATTAGCTTAAAGCTTGCCCCTATACGTCTTAAGATTAAGATCTAATTCCGAAAGATTTTTTTGGAAAATTTGAAAAAAATATGCTGATCATCAACATAATGCAAAATAAAGATTTCCTTATTATACATCCCACGACGGCGGAAGTGCTAACAATGATGGCAATGATGTTAAAAATGTGAGTCATTTAATTTGTAACCCAAAAGAGCATCTTATTACTTGTAGTAGGATCCATCCAAAACCACTTAACAAAACGTTTTTATACAAAAATCAGTTCAAAAGATTAAATTGTCGAGTATGCCATGGATTAAGAAGGCTAACTTCAGGCTTAAAACTAGTTTCAAGCTTAAGGCTAGTTTCCTTAAAGGCAGACTCCAGGCTTAAGGATAGCTGGGATAGCTTCAAACTTAAGGCTAGTTTAAGGCTTAAAGGCGTGCATACACTTGGGGTTTAGCCTAGGAGACTTAGTGGCTAAAACGAGGCCCAGGGCTTCGATAGACCTGCTTTTAGCAAAGGAATTTCCTTAGAAAGTTGTTCTGATGGTTAGCCTAGGCGCGATCCGAGGAGACTACAGTAGAAGCCCCGTTTTAGCCGCTAAGTCTCCTAGGCTAAACCCCAAGTGTATGCGGGGCAAAGGCTAGCTTCAGGCTTGAGTCTAATTTTAGACTTAAGGCGGCTAGGTTTAAGCTTAAGGCTAGTTTTAGGCTTAAGGCTTGCTTCAGGCGTAAGGCTAGTTTCAGGCTTTAAACAGCTTCAGGCTTAAATCTGGTTTAAAGCCATTTTATTGCCATATATCCCTAAGTTCGGAACCCAGAAAAGTCTTCTTTTCACATTAAAAATCTTGTTAAAAATATTTTTCCAATAGGTGTTTTTGGCAAAAAATATTATGTCGTTTTTCCTCTTCTAAGTCCAAATTTTGGAGAAATATGGAGGCGTCATCAGAGTTTTCGGATTTTTCGGTTTCCGTGAAATATTTAACTTTTTCTAAAATAAAATTAATAAACAAATCTATAATATTTCCCCAACAAAAATGCTAATAATTTAAACTCTTATCTACTTCTATTTATTTTTTGGTTTTCTTCTATATAGGTCTTCTAAGACGAGTCTACACCAAATATCTTTGCTATAACATTTTGCTAGACCTGTTAGACAGTAAAAATTAAAAATAACATAGAACAGTAGAAAATTCAGCACAATTCTTATAATGATCGCTGAGTCATTTAAACTTCTCTTATGCACTTTGATGTTACTGAAATAATTTATCAGCTCAACATCTTAACAAAACCTTGATTCCGACAACACTTGAGAAGAGCAAATTAAAGCATTTATGTATTCTCTTTCTATTCAAGAAAACTTATAAAATGAAACATATCTTCCTTCCAGATTCTTCCGCAATCTTTGCTTCACTATCATTATGATAATTTTCATTTCTTTATTACCTCAGCATTTTTTTTTTAATCTTTTACTGTTTCTGTCGCACGGCTCGCATGACTTGGACAAAAAAAAGAACAATGTCAGGTATCAATTCTTTAGCTTTTCTAATCAATAACTCGTGATTTAAAATGTGGGAAATTCTAATGAAGGCTCCACCGCGATAAATTAGAGACATCAATTTATGTTATCAATCTTTGTCTTCTCTTGCATTTAAAACCTTTAAAGCTCCAAAATACTTTCCTTTTCAGCACGTAGTACAACTTTTCTGTGGAGTAAGCTTTGAGTGTTCTTACATCATACCATGTCTGCTGGTTCTCTGATAAGAAATCATCGAAATCATACACTTTAAGTATTAAGCCAGTAATGTCTAGGAAGGAAATTAATACCAAGTCTGGGAGCTCTCATGTGGAAAATTTCCGATTTTTTCGGTGGGAAAATTTTTAGAGGAAATAAGTCATTCATTTCCTCATGTTAATCCAAGAATATTATGACAATTTTACCTTTACATAATCTGATAAGAGACATTTTGGCCCTACAGTATGATCTCCTAGGGAAGGTTTACAGTAGAGTTTCCGTAATCCGCGCAACTGGGACCCAATTTGACAGAAAAGTCAACTCCGTAATCCGCGAAATTTTTAAAATATCAAACGGTTTTTAGATCGGAATTGGAATGCAAAATGAATAATGTGGAAAGCTTTTATTTTATTGATAAGGGTTTTGCTGTTATGTTTTCTTTTCATTTTAACACATTAATCAAACCAGCAGAAACGTCACGCAGTTTACGAGACCGCGGATTATCGAAACTCTACTGTACTTATAAGTTTTTGATGAGAAGGGGACAAGTACAATGTGGGGTTCGTGGATCAAGTACGCCCCGGCATTGGCTCCGCCAATGCTTAGCCACCCCAGTCCCTAGTTGTAATATTGATTTGTGGCGTAGCCCTCTTTTGGCGCTACACCAGGTTTTTCGAAAGCTCAAAAAATCATCCGACAGCTTTGCAAATTTTCTAGATTTTCTTTTAAATGCTCGTAAATTTCTGCAGTGCTTTTACATGACATTTTGAAAGCTTTCAGCTAATCAAGTTTATATATAGGATTTAAAAGTTCAGAAATTTCCCTGAAATTTTCCAAAAGCTCTTATCAAAAATACTAAAGGTCTGGGAAAACTTCTAAAAGCTTCTGTTCTTCCTTGGATAACAAAGCACTATCGTGTGGCGATGTATGGTGGAGTTGTTCAGGGTAGGGTCCCCTATAACCCTATGCTATATAGGGGATACTTCCTCCCTTTTTAGGGTATGGCTTCCATACAAATTACCTCCCATTGCTTGAAAATGAAACTGATTTGCATGAGATTCCTAGGTAGGGGATAACTGACTCGTTTATATATTAAAGAGAAATAGGGGACATGCTCTGATCAACTCCACCATACATCTTTTTCCAATAGTTTTATAAAATCCTGAAAATCGGCAAATTTGTGTAGCAGCCATATTATGGGAAAGGAGGGAGGTTTCTTCTATAAGCTAGGGTTATAGGGGACCTCACCCTGGCCAGCCCCACTATACATTATATAACCTGCTAACGCGTCATCTTATTTGTGGAAAAGTCGAAATTGTCCAAAAAGTAGGGGAATTTGGCAATGGGATTTGAAATAACTTTGAATTCTATGAATTTTCCAATGAGATTCTCTCTAAGCAAACCACATGAAATTAAAAAGCCACGGGGAGCGAACCGCCTCTCACCAAATAAAAACAAAAGATAGGAGAAGAAGAAATTTATTAAAAAAAAAAACTTTTTTACTGCATCTGCTCAGAGATTCTTCTCGGCGCCGTTGCTGGCCAGTGGCTGAGTGGAATCGTTGCTGATGCAAATCCATTGGCGATCATTGTTCTCCTTCCACAGAGTGATATTATTGTCCCCTCCGGAGACGGCCAGGATGTTCCCAGTGGCCGACCAGCTGACATTCCACACGACATCGTCGAAGACATTGAGCACTGTGGGTGTCCAGTTGACGTAGTTATCGCTGCTCCACACGATCACGCGCTTATCCTGGCTGCAGGAGGCGATCTGGGTGTTGGGCAGGCCGATATTGGGCGCCCACGCCACATCCCTCACCCAATCCGTGTGCAACTCCAGGCGACTCTCCTCGATCCACCGATCGCCATCCTCGCGCCAGATCTTCACGAAGTTGTCACAGCCGCCGGACACCAGTCGCTTCGGCGCCGGTGTCGCCCTGGCGGCGCTCTGGTCGAAACTGGGATCCGGCAGGGCGGCCGGACACCAGCTGACGGAGTTGCAGCCGATCGTGTGAGCATTCGGGATGCGCTTCGCCTCCCACGTGTCCAGGGCGGTGTTGCACGTGAGGATGGAGATAGTGCCGTCGGAGGAGCCACAAGCGAGAATCAGCCCGTGCTCAGGAGGCGCCCAGGCCACGGAGTTCACGGAGGAGTCGTGATTCCCATACTCATAGCACTTGCCCCAATCATCGGCCTCCTTCCACACAATCACCTTCCGGTCGTACGAGCAGGATGCCAGGATGTTGCCGAAGCGCGGATGCGCCCATGCCACCTGCCACACGGGTCCACAGTGGCTGCGGAGCTCAGCAATCTGCCGGTGATTCCCGCCCTTGATGTCAAACACCTTCACGGTGTGATCGGAGGAGCAGGTGGCCAGTCGGAGGCCGTAATAGTCCACCTCGGCACTGTGGATCAGATCCTCATGGCCAGTGTCCACGGAATTAAGCACCGACACCATTTCTACAGGACTTTTCCGGGCAGGAAAATACAAACTTGCTCAGGAAAAATACGTGGAATTCAACGACAAGACTTTTCCTATAAAATCTGACAGCCAACTCAGCAATCGCTGAGTTTTTTGCGCTCAGTGTTCCAGACACCACTATGCAGTTCTTACTAAAAATTAAACTACACTGGAAAAAATTGTTAGCTCTTTTGCCTTTTTCCATAATTTCCATAATTCCCTATTAAAATACATGACTTTAAAAATGTTTGCCACTTTGCCAGTTAAAATCAATTTATCCTCAAATCACAAACGGTGTTATAACTAATGGCCTCCGCACAATGGACCCTTAGGTTACCCATAAAAAATTGTAAACATGCTATAAATTTGTATACGAATTA
>CAKKOB020001175.1:1493-26290 GCA_918844115.2 Phlebotomus perniciosus | reverse complement strand
TACAAATTTACCCATTTTTCGGGTATTTTCGAGTTTTTGACCAGAAAAATGAAGTGCTAGATGGTCAAGATGTATGATAGAGTTGATTAGAATGGGTTCACCTACAATACAATACTATAGGGGAAGGCCCCACCATCCCCTAATACTAGCTTTCATTCAAATTTACAAATTTTTTTGACATTCTCGACTTTTTCATCACTAAAATGGGACTCAATTATTACACGAATCACACAAACCCCGCAAAGAGAGGCGCGAAGCGCCTCGTCTTATATAAATATAAATATCAAAGATGGACCAAAACTTTGAGGCATCCTTATGTCTCATATTATGGTATAACGAGATACTTCGTGTCTCTCTATGCGTGGTTTGTGCAATGACGTGTCGTTAAATTGACTGGTCGAATATACGAAAACATTGTGTAAAAAGGTACCATCAGGGAGTGGAATGGGGTCCCCACTATAGTGTGACTTTATAGAGTAAATTAGTTGAGTCAATCCCAGTTTTAGTTTTTGATTATAAAGCCCTACCATATTCCCCTTTCCAATATAGACTATTGAGCCTATATTGACCGCCTACACGGTGGTTAATGCCAAAAAGTTTAAATAAAATAAAAAGAAATACCAAAGCGCGTTTAGGGGAAAGACAATCATTTCCGCTGATTACATAGTTGGTGTCGAAACCCCAACATAGAAATATATGGTAGAAATTATGTGTGTGTGTTGTTTCTCATTCTCAATCGCCACTCACGCCACGATGTTACAACCCACTTGTCTATGGGTGGAAAACTCATTATTTTAGTATACATAGCCATGATTCGACTTATGTATGAGTTTAAAATTATTATTATTCTGTCGTTGTCAAAAAGTTTAGTTTAATTTAATAATTATTTATGATGGAGCTGATGTTCCAAAACTTTCGCTTTACCCCCCAAAGACCAGACAACACCAGGGAAAACTCTTGGTATTTGATTTCGTGGAGTGGGTGCACAAAAAGTTTGCCATTGCATTGGTGTGTATAGTAGGGGAAACGGTCGATTTCATCATCCTCCGTGTTTCTCATTTTATCAGCTGAATTTTCCACTCTGTAGGAGAGAGCAACAATGAAAAACCCACCTACTATCATACTACTATCCCTAAGCACCCCACAAGAAACTGTGCACAATCATACAGCAGTCAACCACACGAATTTAACGTTAAATGTTTATACGAAATTGTGTGGAATATATTGTGTAACTGAAGTCAGAGTTGAGTTTTTATACCCCTTCTCTCACACCTAATACAGCCCTCAAGAATGGAAACACATAATCTATCTAGCAAGCAGAAAAATGAAAGAATTTGACAGAGCGCGATTAAAGTCTCGAGGCGGCTTTCGCGTCGCAAATAAATTTGACAAAATAACACAAAACTGCGTGAATTAAGAAGTGAATTTGCAAACACCTTCCTTTTAGACAAAGAGGAAGTTCATATCAGTGACAATATCAGTGCTAAAACAATCAGAAGTTGTGTTTTGCAAATGCTAAACCGCGCTTAGAGTGTGTAAAGGCATGCATACACTTGGGGTTTAGCCTAGAAGACTTAGTGGCTAAAACGAGGCCCAGGGCTTCGATATACCTGCTTTTGGCAAAGGAATTTCCTTAGAAAGTTAGGCTAAGCGCGATCCGAGGAGATTACAGTAGAAGCCCCGTTTTAGCAGCTAAGGGCCTTGGCAGACCTGCGCTTAGCGTGGCAGATTAGCGGCTAAAACGTGGCTTTTACTGTACTCTGTACGGATCGCGCTTGGCCTAAGCACCAGACTAAACTTTTTAAGGAAATTCCCTTGCTGAACGCAGGTCTACCGGAGTCCTGAGCCTCGTTTTAAATACTAAGCTTCCACGCTAAGCGCAAGTCTGTCGAGGCCCTAAGTCTTCTAGGCTAAACCCCAAGTGTATGCACGCTTTAAGGAACTGGTTTTGGCTATGAACTGGTTGAACTTCCTCTCGGCTTAAACCCATGTGTGTAAAGGCGTGCATACACTTGGGGTTTAGCCTAGAAGACTTAGTGGCTAAAAAGAGACCCAGGGCTTTGATAGACCTGCTTTTAGCAAAGGAATTTCCTTAGAAAGTTGTTCTGGTGCTTAGGCTAAGCGCGATCCGAACAGACTACAGTAGAAGCCCCGTTTTAGTCGCTAAGTCTCCTAGGCTAAACCCCAAGTGTATGCACGCTTTAAGGAACTGGTTTTGGCTATGAACTGGTTGAACTTCCTCTCGGTTTAAACCCATGTGTGTAAAGGGCCTAAGTCTTCTAGGCTAAACCCCCAAGTGTCTCAATCAACTACATCATTATTAGATATGAATAAAATACCTCACAATGCCCTTTCGAGATATTTGACTTTTAAATTTAAAGAAAGAAAAAATTATTAAAAAAATTTAATAGAACATGAAATTAAAAATTGGGACCACAGTAAATAGGGATAAAGTATTCAGCTGTATCCAGCATACTTTTCACAAGGAGTCTGACATTGACAGAGAGAAATTCAACTTCTGAGTTCTGACATATGTACCCTATACCTTACCAGTATCGTCAGTCGGAACAGTGAGCTTAGTATTAAGTACTACCTACACCTAGCTTTTCTTGAACTTATCAACATAAAGGTACTGTCGGCACTGTCTCACCATTGAAGATCTTTTTTTATGCATTACACCACATATCTTAAAGAAAATCTAGGTTAAGGTTTCAAATTATCCTCACCCCCTTGTAATAATATCCTGACTTCAAATCCCTAGTATTGCATCATTAAAGGACATGCTAAGCTTTGCTTGGAAAGCTGGGATTACTTATGGACCACCTCGGGATGTAATGCAATTTACTTTTCAGGTGAAACTTGGGAAACTTGGTGAAAAAAAATTAAAATCGAAATGTGATCGTATTTGGAATTCAACAGCAACCCTTGTCAGTGTGCCGATGAATGCTTAAACCTAAACTACCTAAACCTAAAGTTCAAGTTCATAGCAAAGACAGTTGCGAAAAAAATCAAAAGGGGTGTTTCATAAATGGAAAGACGATTTTATAGTGTGTACGGAACTGGCTGTAGTTATATGAACTGACTAAGTTTCCTCACAGCTAGGCTCATGTGTGATAAGCGCCTTAAGATTTAGATTCAAATTAATGTTTAAATTTAAGAAAGACGGATAGAATTTTTTTAACGCACATCACTGGGATTATAAGTGACCAAAATTCGTGCAGCACCCCCACTCACTCTGGTCTTGACGGTGTTTTCGATTTTGGTAACCCGTCATAGTATGTTGGGATTAGGGAATCGCAGCTAAAACCAATTCCTGAATCCTTGAATTGCGCAGAAATCATCATTAAAAAAAATTTCAATTGGGCTTCAGCCGCATAAATAATTCCCGCCATTTATCGAGTAAAGCAAGTTGCCCACGAATATTTTTCACCTTGACTCATTGGGATTTTCGCACACATACGTATTTCGGATCTTGCCAGCCGGCTGTCATGTACATATCAGTGAATCCCGTGCATATGGAAGCCATACACGAAAATATACATTAATTCCAAAAAGTCAAGGGATTTGATCTCAGCAGAATGCAGGCCTTGGACAGTTCTTCTCTCTCTACTCGCACTCTTTTTAGCATCTTTCTCTGCAATCCACCACGCATTAAATAGTAATTTGTTTCTGCTTTCTGCACCCAACTTGAGCATATACGGTGGTCTCACTCAATCATGCTCATACATGCAGACATGTTTCAAATGTATTATGGCATAGGTTTTAGAGAGGGTGCTTTCCAGTGGTTTGCATCAATTCATTATTGGTTTCTTTTTTTTATCCATCTGGTTATTATAGGATTTGATATCGGGATCGATGAAATATTTGTAGGTTTACCATGAGAAAGTGGCGTATCTTTCTATGTTTCCTAATCCAATAACTTGTTTTATGGGCTCTTCAAATCTCCAATCAAGTTCATGTCCAATTCCAATGTATATGATTCATATCCTATTCCTCCAAGGGTCCTTGTCTAAGGAATTCCTCTCCTGTGACACACCCTATGTGCCTGAGAGAGTCAAATGCACAGGCATCGTCCGGTATCCGGCGTATTGAATTTATACAGTCGTCTCACTTCTGTAGGTGCTCCGCTATCGTGTATGAGAGATTCTCTAACTATATAGAGCGTCGCATGTATGCGTTTCTCTCTCTTTCTCCCTCTGTGCGCATCAATTTAACGCAAAATCCAGTTCTTTGTGTCGAGGCTTCCATTCCACCAAGAAGTTTCGTAGAGTTTAGTTGGTTCGTTGATTAAATTGTGTGTTGTTTGTTCCCAATTTTCAATTTCAACCATTTCAACGCCAGACAGAGTTTTTCCTTGTAGAGAAAATACTAGCGAGTCTTCTTGTGCCGAATAAAAAATTGGTTCTTTCCTAAGAGAGTTTTTCAACAATTTTTCACCCGCGGGAAAAACGAGAGTCGAAACTCAGTTTATCCGTTACTTTTTTTGTCGTCTGAACGCGCCGCATCGAAAAAGAAACGACAAGCAGTGTGTCGGAAAATTTCCATCAAACTTTTGAGCGCAATAGAAGCTGAAAGTGGTTTAAAGGGATTCATTTGGAGATCCATTTTGTGTTTGGAAAAAAGGAAGAGCGTTCTTCGGCTTCCTCACCGTCTCGAGTTATTCGGAGTTTTGCGGCATATGGTGAGTTCCCCGCCTTTTATGATGAAATTTCTAACGCTTCATCTGACCTCCCTCGGAGGGCATTTTTCGACCGTTTTACGTTGCGAATCATGTATATATATCGCTTGCCTGTTCAATTGAGCGATCCTAGACAATTTTCCCAACTAGATATTCTCTGCCATATGGTAGTTTTCTCGACATATCCTTTGTCACCTCCTGATGGGACACAAAATACCCATAACTTATTCTCTAGTGCTGCCCTATCTCGGAGGAAAATCTCACAGATTGTTGCTCAAATTACCCATTTAGGGAGTCGCAATATATTTGTCCTTTTGGGAAAATTTTTGACTAAAGTGCGAAAAAGTGTAAAAATCTCTTCAACAGTTTGCAAGGAAAATGCTCTTCTGTAGACGCTCTAGACGCCGGCCATAATTTTGCGTTTTGTGCATCGATTTCATTTCCTGTCTCTTCCGCGTCCTCCGCCCATTTTGCCTTCTCACTCAGCACACCCACAAGGAATTTCTTGCACATGGTCCGACCACATCATGGTTAATCCTTTGAATACAGCCAAGGGTGAGAAAGAGTGTCCGTCCGAGGATTCTTCCTTATAAGCCTGAAAATTATTCTCCTTGCCTCTCCCCTCATCCATTTGCCACAAACACACTGTCATCCTCTCCTCCCTTACACACTGTTCACACGCACACACCAATATAGAAGAATCATAGCGATTTTTTCCCTGTGCCTCGGAACCTATGTACATAAGCAATTTCATCTGCCACACCCTGTGTAGCCAGCCGTTTGGCTTAGCGAGTCTGAGAAGGACAAGTTTCCCATTTCATCATTTTTGGGATTGATTCCATTGTTGTCACCAATATGTTCCGATACAGTGGCACATTATTTGAAATACAATCTATACTGCATCAATTTTTTTCCTTTTCCAACCACTCATAGACCTCGGGATTATCGGTAAATTAATACAATATGTGGGCCTCTTATTGATTTTCATCGGGGTCCCAGAATATGATTCCTATGAATCACATTTGGGAGATTTTTTTTCGCCTCCGTTTCCTCAGAAAAAAATCCTTTTCTCCATTATTTCTATCTATAATAGTCTCTATGAGTGTTGTCCCTTTTTTGTCCGATATATTTTCGGTAGAAAGGTGCTTTACAAGTTTGTCAACATTTCTCTGGTGATCGGAGATAAGATAAATTTTTCCAAAGTGTTTAACAACATCTAAAATATTTCAATTCACATCAGAATTCGTTTAAAAAAAAAATACCTAAACTGTCCAATAGGAGTCTAGCTTTCCGGATGGCCTTGAAATACCTACTTTCCATTGGCTTAAGCATTGCTATATATTTTTAACCGAAATTCCAATGAAACTTTTACTACATATTATCTATTTGATTTATATTAAACACTGCCTCAATGACTCTAATGAGAGAAATTATAGTGAAATTGTATTTAATTAATACTTCCTTTTTTCCATATCCCTCTCACTCTCTCTCTCTCTCTCTCTTCCAGCTATTTTAATCCCACTGTAAAAGATCGTGTTAATTGTTTTGAGATCTCACTTGATAAACGCTCGCCGTAACTTTTGTGCACTTGAGAAGCCAAGATGACAGAAACCACCGAAGCACCCGCTGCTGCGAGTCAGCCAGACAAAAAGACACCAACAGAGGGAACAAATCCCGATGCCACGTCCACTCCCAATGAGGAGCAACAAGCCGCCAATGGGAGTCCGGAAAAGAAGGCAGCCACTGAGGAGAAGGACGCCAGTCCACCTGCGGAGCCCCCAAAGGAGATGAGAGCTGTCGTCTTGACCGGATTTGGTGGCTTCAAGGGAGTGAAGATTCTCAAAAAACCCGAACCAAGTCTCCAAGCTGGAGAAGTTCTTATCCGCGTGAGATCATGGTAAGAATTTTTTTCTTTATATGTTTCCAACACTCACACACACATGAGATATTACTTTCAAGTGGAAAAAACTGTCGCTTTCATTGAGATCAGAATCTCTCCTCTCCAGTGTTGTCTGGAGCAACACGAAGAGTTTATATTGAACCATGTGGTCGGCACATGTTGAAGTTCAACATTCCATGTTGGAATTCCATTTTTGAAGTGAAAAATAAAGTATAAAAGAAATATAACTAGCAAATTTCGAGGCATCGTCCGCATCAATTATCTGGGCATTTGTCTCTCTCGCCTAGAATTTCTCACATATGAAATTGTTCATTGAATTCCCCGCAGAGTCCGCCTAGCATAAGTGGATTTATGCTGAGAAGAGATGACGAAAGACTTCTCTATTGCGGGACGGGATGAACCCTCTTAAATTAAATGATTGATGATGAATGTTGGGCTCTACACTTTTTCTCCCCATAAATCTTATCACGGAGAGTCAAGAACACCCAATGCATTTATCAATATTACACACTTTAGCCAAATAAGTAACCACCACACGAAGCCCAAGTGCTCTCAACCTTACTAAATATTGATGGTTATTAAGCGGGAAAAGAAACAAGATAAGTCACTCTCAGCATTAAAATCTTATGTTGGAGATCACGCTCAATGGACGAAAATGATGATATTGCATGGAAGAGGAGTCAAGAGATGACTCGGGGGTCAATTGAAGCCACAAGACGCCACTCTTGATTGACAGTGTGAATATGCGAATCGATCAACCCTATATTCACTTGACACACTAAAACACATTGAAAAGAAATATTTTTTAGGATAAGCTATCAGCAATCAAAAAACGATAGAATTTCCTTTTATTTTTCATTTTTTAACTTGATTTTATGTTTTTATTTAAAATTCAGGTTTAAATTATTCAAAGGAGATTGTTTTTATATACAAGGTTCATTTTTTAAAAGTTACAACATTTTTAAATTAAAAAATATCTTTCTACCGCGATTCATAAATCAAACTTATTTCTAAAAAAATAATAAAAGAAGTTAAAATACAACTTTATATATAGGTATATATGTATATTTTTTTATGTATGCATTCAAACGCTCTTGGCCCCTAATTAGTCGTCGCTAAAAATCAACATGATAAGAATCTTGTTCAACGCAGTTCTTATTTTGTGATCATGTTTTCAGTGCGTCTGTCGGCAAAGATTCAAGTGAGCGAAAAAATCTCCAAGGAAAGAAAATAACAGATTCGCGAGATACGTTGAAAGAAAAAAATTTGTGACGCTATATAAAATGTTTTTCTTTTCCAACAACATTCCATTTCATTTAGCGTGACGGTGGCTGCACGTCGCCTAATTTTGATGCAAGCAGAAAGCATACAAAATGTTTTTTTTTCACCCATAGCTTATTTGTATTTACCAGTAAATAAATAAGTATAGCTTTTTACACACTATAAACCCACATATAGATTATTTTCTTCCTAAACACGCTAATCAGCATCTTGAGGCTGAAGTTTTTTTTCTTTCTTTCTCTTTACTGACTTCCTCCAGATGATATCTCATTGGGGGTAATATTTTGTCAAGAAGTGAAGGATTTACGGAGAAGATTTTTGCATCTCCAGCGGATGCCTTTTAATGGTGAGAAGATGGATAAAGAAATAAGAAAACTATGTACATCATAAATGCACTTGAGACACTCACTTCCACTCTATTGTGCATCACCAGCTCAAGAGAATCTCTTCTTATTGAATTTTCCTCTTTGCCTCCCTCTTTTTCCACCCAGACACACACTCAATTACTCTCTTTTTTTTATTGAGTCATTGGCTCTTCTCAGGCACCCTCTCTATTCGCTAAAGTTGTAAGAATGCTCTGTGGATGCAATTAAAAAGGCTTGATGGCTTTCGCTTGACATGTCTGCAGTAATGCCCGGACGAAAAATTCGAAATTCAGTGAAAACATTAAAAACCATCAAATGCACAAACATTTATAAACCATAAGAGATAGTGAATTGTTTGATATATAAAAGTCAAGCCGAAAGATTGGATTAACAATGCGAATGGATGATAATAATAATGTGAAAAGTGCTGCGAAGGCCTTTTCTGTTGGCTTTTTTCGGTTGGCAGCGATTCGCAAGACTGACTGTTGCTCTCTTCCATCAGCCAAATAAGAATTAAATGAGTCTATTGAGCGTGAAATAAATGCGAACAATGCGAACAATAAATGGCACAATATGATCACGAAATTGATGTACATCGGGATGCTATATATCAATTTCTTTCGCGCGGCGCGTTTAGTGAAATTATAGTCAGTTTATTGACCCACATTCAATCAAGAAGAAAAAAATCACATAAGCTGAGAGCTTCTTTTCGGTGGATTTTCGCATGAGAGAAACATTTATTCAACCACTGACTTTTCCGCCCTTGCCTTGAGAGATTTTTCCTCTTCTCTTGTATAGTGTGAAAATCCCCCGCCCGAGTCGTTAGAATTCATGATGTGTTCTCTGGGGTGAAATGAGGGTGATTTTCCACCCGTATGGGTGACCGGGGGTGGTGAGAGAAAAATCCCTCTTATGTGCAATTTCATCCATTTGCTACCCCCGTGTGCCAAATGATAAATTGACGTGTTGATCAAATTTTTGAATAACGCTCTAACACAAGGTATCTCAGCGATATACCGATCCATTGCTTCGCTTTTTAAGCATATTAAGAGAAACAAAACAGTGGCTGTATATGTATAAGATTTGTTTTCTATTTTTATTGACTGAAGAAATTAACAATAAGAATGAATGGGTGTAACTCAACGAGCAAACATATATGATTAGACGAAAAGATGAATACCTAATAGAGCATATAAATGTATGGATGCAGAAAATCTTCAAAAGAATATTTTCAGAAAAATTTCTTAGGAATATTGAAAAATAATTGGCTCAAGGAAATTGGAATGCCCAAGGAATCACCACTATAGCGCTACTGGACTGGGTGTGGCTTGATGAATTTTCGACACTTAAAAGAGTTGTAGAACTTTGTGAAACCTTTTTCAATGGGTTATCCTATTATCAAAATCAGTCCCATATAAACTGAGATAGGGTCGATTGATTGGAGCTTTTTAAGAAATATATAATTTTTGGGATCTTTTATAATATGTAGCAAACAGGGAATGAACTCTGGACTCTAGCACATGACCTCACTATTCTATTCATTCTATTGAATCCGACACCCGGCCGGCCGAACACGAAAGTTTTGAGCCACGCATATTTTTGGAATACATATAAGTATGTAACTTTGAAACGTGGTGAGCCCCACTTCCAAGTTTCTTTGTTGGCCGTCATTTTGAAAACCCTGTACAAAAAAAAATAAATATATCCTAATGTCTAAAATTATTATGGAAAAAAATGAAGTCAATAATGTTGGAAATCCTGAAAGTTTATGTTTGTCTCACAATTATAGCCTATTTGAAATAATTTCTGTGTGTCTTCGAACTACCTTGACTAGATAGGAGTGTAAAATGCAAGTATCAGAAGTGGGATGATAGATCATAAAACATATTCACAGACAATGCATACATGCACAATATTGCTGAGCACAAGAGTCTGGGAGTGAGATGTGCTCTCCAAGTAAGGGCTAAGGTCAAATTGATGTCATTGCACTTTTCGATTGTCCACGAGTAATCTGCGCACTCACATAACTATAGACTCTTGCCAGAGAATTAAAAGATTTAATAATAAGAAGAAAAAAAAGCGAGTGAAAGAGAAGAAGCGTTTTGGATGAAAAAGTGTTGTCGTGCAATTACTCATTTTGCTCTCCCTTGACTTTCTTTCTCCCTCATTTCTTCATATTCTCTCATTTGGCGCATTTCTCGTCCAAGCAAAAATTGTGACTCACAAACATTCGCGGTCACGACGATATCGCGTCTCTCGCCATACAAAAGCATTATCATTTGGATTTATTTGCAGTAATTGAAATATTAATATAAATTGATGGTGTATGTCAAAGAAAGACTAAATGAATTTGATTTCTCCGCCATATCATAAAGAAAAGACGAGAAGCTACGACAAGTTGAATTATTTAGCACATTCTCTCTCTCTCAACTAAGATAATCCGCAGAGTGCGGAAAATCCTGTGAAGGTGTTTTTCCTCCTTATTTTCTCTTTTATGTATTACATACATACGAATTTTACCCATAGAGAGGCGCCATCAAATGAATGCCTCTCCACAAGATACGGCACAACATAAATGTACATAGAGAGGTGTCATTTGGAGGCAAAGGCGGAAGGATACGCGCATACGGTTTCGGAGACGCCTACAGACTTCCCGGCAAATAGCGTCTGAATTATCGATCGAGTCTCTCCTCAACAGACTAAACATAAAATTCCCACTTGAGGAACGCATAGATACAGACACCGACATCAGCACTACTCCCTTATCCCATTTTCTGAATCATTCCATTGATATACATGAATACCCAGAGGGGAGGAGGAGAAGCTGAATATTTCCTCACGCAAGCAAAATTTCTTCCTCACCCAGTTATTTTTTTCGTCTTCCCATATTCCTCACCATCTCTCATCGCCGATTAATCATCCTAACAATGACTGTATTTATGGGTGATATTGAAACTGATTGCACTCAAGATAGTGCAATTTCATTGGAAAAGATGAATAATAGCTCACTAAAATGTTCTTCCCAATCGATACACGAGCGAGAGGGAGAGACTTCTTGATCTAATCAAATAGAAAACCTCCTTCAGTCTCTGACTAATCCACTTCCACTGCTGGGTTAGATGAGTAATGTGGTTTTCTCCTCGGCATGTAAATAAATAAATCTTATGGAGAGCGAGAAAAAAATACACTGTACTTGAGAGTTCACATTTCAAGTGAAGATTTTTATACTATGCATCTTATATCTCAGTTGATTTTTTTCACTCTCCACCTCCTTCTCAAGAGTAATTTTATCTCTGGATTTTTTTCTCCATTCCTCTTGAAATGCACATGAGCCACAGCCTTAACTATGGAACATGATTGACATTTATGCTGAACAGCAACACACTTTTAACATCCTTTCGAGATATAAATCCTAGAAGATGTTACAGACAGACCTCGTCAGATTTTCTGTTTTATTATAGTATTTTTTGATATTCTTATTGAATGCATTAGTCCTGGCAAAATTTTATTTTAAAATAGACTTCTTCTGTGTAAAATTAGTCGAGCATACCTTACTTTTTATATTGAAGTAGAAAGTTTCTAAATGATAATCTAGTTCAGTATGTCAACTTTTAGGATTTAGTAAATTTTAAAATACCTATAAGTGTTTCTTTTTTTAGAAAAATAGATATTTAACGATTCTGACATTTCGTTTTAGCAAGTCTTATTTATAAAGTCTTATTTTGGTATGTCTGAGATAGAATCCTGAATAGAATTTGGTAAAGGATAAAACTTGCAAATCGTAAACAATCCATCCTTCCAGTTGATGCACATTGTCTGAAGCACATTTCCTCTTTTACTCTTTGCAGTGGATTGAACTTCCAAGATTTAATGGTACGTCTGGGCGCTATTGATTCACCCCCTAAGACCCCTTGCATCTTAGGACTCGAGTGTGCCGGTGAGGTTGAGGCTGTCGGCGAGGGTGTTGAGAACTTTAAGGTAATATATATAGTTACAATTCTACATCACTCAGAAAAGATGTTGATCATAAAATTGTCTGGGGACATTCGTCATGAAAGTTGCTTTATATTTATTTTTTCCCCAAAACTATATCAGGTTGGAGACCGCGTTGTCGCTCTTCCCGAATTCAAGGCATGGGCAGAGCTTGTCACCGTCCCGGCCAAGTATGTCTATAACATTCCCGATGAGATGTCCTTCTCAGATGCTGCAGCCATGGCCATCAATTACATCGTGGCGTACATCATACTCTTTGATTTGGCTTCAATCAAGCCCGGCAAGACCGTTCTGCTGCACTCAGCCGGCGGCGGTGTGGTAAGTTATTGATTCTTTACTCCGCCAAATATGATCCCCACTCACGCAATTGTCAATGCTACGAAGGCCTAATGATAGCTGATAAAATACAACCAATATTGCGGCCACATAAGGGGGTATAACTGCAAAATTGTGTCGTGTCAAATATTCATGCTATACTTCTACAATTATTTCTGCCTTTGACGATGAAAGTTCGTCAGTACTTTGGCTCTCTCCCTCGATAGCGAGAGACCCCCTTATATAGGTAATATGGAACGAGGTTGAATAAACTTGTGCATTCAATACAAAATGTCCCAAGGTGTACATATAGGTACCTCCTTCGTTTGACGGTAGGGTAGAAGTTCGCACGTAAGCAGAGACAGACAGACGGGCGCCTCGATAAGAATACATTTAGTGTGTTCTATTTTAGCCCCTCTCTCGCGACTCGGTAAATTCAACCCCATTTTCTACTTTTCCTTATTGCATTTTACAAACGATGGCCCGACCACCTTGGAAGTGCCACCCTCAAATTGCCATCAACCCTCCAATATGTTCTGTTCACCTTTCACTTCATTTTGTCTGGTCACGAGTACATCTAATGACAATGGAGTGGCAGATATTTAAGTTTAGCAATTAATTTGGGTCATCACCACCATATTACAAGAGAGACGAGCATTTATATGCTAAATTGGATGAACTTATTGGCAGCATTTGCATATTTCATATCACCGGGATCCACCACCTGTTACCCACAAGGAGTATGATGGAAAATGGCGTGCATATAGGGAAATATGTTTCATTATTCTTTTAAAGTTTTTGGAGTTCTACAAATTTGCATAAATTGGATACTTCGTTTGAGTTTGCGACGTACGGTCCCAAACTGAACTATTTTACGGATTTTAACTCTTAAGGAGACCCTAGGCCTACATATTTGGAATCATCGACTTGTCAAACTAAAATTCATGCATATTCTTAAGGTCAATGTAAAGTTAGTCATTAGGCAATTCTCTAAATTCATTATAATATCAATTAGATTTTCATTCAAAGATAAATCAAATTTATCTCTATTTCTCAAGTAATTCTAAGTCGAATTTTCTTAAAGTCAAATTTTCTTATAGGTACATTATTCTGATTCAAAAATTCAAGAACTTGTTTCATCAAAAGTCAAGGTACCGCAATAGTTCATCGAAAGGAGAACTTTTAGTATGATTCTTATACCTTGTATCAAGCCCTTCCAAGAGACACCCTGGAAAGCATTAGGTTACCCTTTAAAGCCTTATGGATGCGTAAATCACTCACTAGGTATCATAATTTTAGTGTCTGCTCATCGAGTACCTTCAAAATTATAGGAGGTGAAAGTATGGTACATACCTGAGCGAAATATTAATTTCTCTCACATCAATCTCATTGCAGGGCCAAGCGATTGTGCAGTTGGCTCGCACGGTGTCCGACGTGCAGGTCTTTGGCGTGTGCTCCAAGAACAAACATGAGGCTCTCAAGGCGGGTGGTCTCATTGATCATCTCCTGGAAAGAGGGTCAGATTACACAAATGAAGTTCGCAAGTGAGTATATAACAGTGTCTCGGCTTTTATCTCTTTGGCAGTGACATTCATACGAAAATATATCACCTTAAAACGAAAGAGAGTGTCTCTTCAAGTAACTCTCTAAGATAAGGGGGAAATTTTCAGGTTTATTTTGCATATCGCATTAGACAGTATGATTTCCAGTGTCTAACTAAGGAATTAAGCAGCTTTCCAAAGTCACACGCGCGATGAGTGACTCATTGAAAATTCAGCAATTATTTAGAACAATCATAAACATATAGCGCAAAAATGAAGTGCAATATAATTTTCATATAAAATTCAAATCATATACATACCATAATGACGTACGCACAATACTTAATTATTAATTTATTATTCATCGTCATTGTCAATCAATTTTCATACAGAAGAAATATGATACGCGCTGCCGTGAAACTACAAACAGCTCAGTGGAGAAATTCAATTTTATCGTGCTCTTATTAATTGTAATTTTATTGCTTGTACTGCAAACAGACAAATTTATGAGTCATTTTTGGACGGTGAGTAATTTTGTATAGAATCGCGCGTATAAAAAAAGTAATCGGAAAATTAAACAAGCAGTCAGCGAAGTATTTGATATGAACAATTGTGAACAGGAAATTAATGCTGAATCACACGCTAGAATTTCAGTTAAAAGCAATCTCTTACTTTAAAACCACTTCAACATTAGTAATCTCGACTTTTGAGAATAGACACTATTTTTTTATTTTACTGAATTATTACACAAAGAAAATTTTAAAGCGCAATTTACTCTAATTAAAACAATTTCTTCATGATCACAATGAGAAAGATAGAAGACTCAACTTTTGGCGCAAGTAAATCAAGAACTTAAAAAAATGTCAAAAAACTAATTCTAAAAGATGATCAGTAAAAATTAAATCCTAAATTTTATAATACTTTTTGCAATTTTCTTTTCTTTTTGTTATCTTAACATCCCTTCACCCCGTTTGATATTTCGTTGCTAGTGCCTAAAAGAGTACTTAAAGGGTTTTTTTTCATAGGTCTCTCCATATTTAGAAAGAATGTAAAACCAGTCAGAATAGCCTAATATACCTAATCTAATATCTGAGCGTTTCAAGATATTTTCAAGTTTATGTTTGTTTTCTCAAAAGCAGAAACATTTGTCAAAATGTTATCCCTCTCCTAAATAAAATTTGTAGGCTTTAGGAAATATATGTAGGTATATCATTTGAAAGTTCATTCCACTGAGGAAAATTCAATTTTCAATTGATTTTGTGTTTTGACAAGAAGAATCTCTATTTTAATAAGACATTGGACTAAATTAGGAAATTTTCTGGCATTTTTTGCTGTCTGTACTATAAACAAAATGGACACCCAAAAGAAAATTGTCTAATTTAAAATTTATGATTTAATAAATTCTTTTTTTTATGCCTTCTCTAGACTTTCCCCTGAAGGTGTGGATGTGGTGCTGGACTGCCTGTGCGGTGAGGAGTGCAACAGGAGTTACACCCTCTTGAAGCCAATGGGAAAGTACATCCTTTACGGATCATCAAATGTCGTCACCGGAGAGACTAAGAGTTTCTTCAGTGTTGCCCGCTCTTGGTGGCAAGTGGACAAGGTTTCCCCAATTAAACTCTTCGACGAGAACAAGAGTTTGGCCGGCTTCAATCTCCGGCATCTGCTCTATCAGCAGGATGGTGTTGAGTACGTGAAAAATACGATGTCTGCGGTGTTTGATTTGTGGAAGGATGGCAAGATTAAGCCCACAATTGACTCCACCTGGGCCCTTGAGGATGTCGCCGAGGCCATGCAGAAGATGCACGATCGCAAGAACATTGGCAAGTTAATTCTGGATCCAGCCATGGAGCCCAAACCAAAACCTGCCACACCTGCCAAGGGCAAGGCGAAGGCCAAAAAGGAGGCGAGCGAGGAAAAGAATGGTGACAAGGAGAAGAAGGTAAAATTCCAAAATATACATCATGAAATTCAATTAGCTAATGCAAACACTTTCAAATAGGCCGAAAATGAGGGTGAAAAGAAGGAGGAGGTGAACGATAAGGAAGCCACCGAGGGAGAAGCTGCTAAAGCAGACGAAAAGGAGAATGGCGAAGCGACTGAAAGTGAAAAACAATCAAGCTGAATAAATTGCGAGTAAGAAGAGACTCTTCAAATCTCTCCCTCAAGATTTTGCTGGATTGTAAAAAAAATATCTTTTTTCTTATGTTAAATATTTTATCTCTGCTCTGATGGAAAAGATCAAATCTTGATGTGGTGAAAAAGAGAACACGATCCAGCATGAGAAAATCCATTTATCAAATATTTGTATAAAAAATAATAAAAAAAGATCGTTAAAGATATTTTCCGACGAATTATGTAAGAAATTTTCAGTAGTTTTCAACATACCATATTTTTTAGGCATTTTAATGATATATAAAGAGTCTTTAGAGAAGAAAAATAGAAGAAAAAACTGCTCCAAAAGTTGACGATGAGGTTGCGGGAGGATAAAGAAAAAGTGCTTGTGTGCTTTTAATGTGTCATAATAAATAAATTGAGGAAGGGAGTGAGAACAGATTAAAGAAGGAATAAAAAAAGACGAATGATGATCAATCACTTTGTAAGCTTTTGTTGAATTTAGTTTTATAATTATTATTGAATTGAGACAAAATGGGTGGTAAGAAAATTGAGAAGAAATTGATATGAGAAAATTATTTCAACTTATATTGTACAATAATTGTTCTTACACAATTCGTTCGTTGATATAAATACACAATGATTACAATTTATTAAAAAAATATATATAAATAAACTATAATAGAACTTATTCGCTATCCAATATTATCTACTTATAATTATTCTCTTTCTAAGATGAGAGGACAATGAATCACGAGACAACACAGAAATATTGTAAAGTGAAAAAACAACAAAACTTAAAACGGTTTCTTCATGTGAACTTCTCTCTCTTCTTAACAAGCCTAAAAAAGAGCATTAAAAAAGTTTAAAAACGAACCAATTCTGCATATTATTATGTGCTTTCGGTGTCAGCATATTATGTCATAATCATGAAAGAATAATCAACAATAATTTATTGTATATTTACAAATCTAAATCACAACTATACTTCTATCAACGTCACAAACACTATTCCAATTATTTTAAGTAAGAAAAAATATTTTTCGTACTCTTTCTCTCAATGAATATTATGTTTATTCATAATAACAGAAAATAAAAAAATGATAAATTTTAGAATATTTTTGTAAGAACGACGATGAATTGCAAAAGTCAGTGTGGAGGTTGATTAAGATATGGGAAAAAAAGCTCACAAGAAATTTTTTACACTTAAGGAAACGCTAAATAGGCAGAGGACGAATCATTGCCAGTTTACATACAATTTAATCAATCAAAACAATGAGCTATTTTATACAATGAAATCTAATTGATCAACATTTATATACACTTAAAAAAAGTATTTCTAGCTTTTATAATACCAATTTTGCGCGCGCGACAAAATCAATCAATCATACACCAGATATTAGAAGTATTGGCTTTTTTACCAACATATCAAAATGGATATATCATCATATTTTTTCCACACTTAAAACACACAAACATACACAACTTTTTTTTAAACGTGAGATAGAAAGATAAAAAGAGCGATATTTTCAAGTAAAAGAAAAATTTGAGAAATTTTTGAAGTAGTGCGACCAAAATTTCTACAATTGACTGCATAATATATATTTTTCTACCTTAATTTTTTTTGTACTCTATATTTACACCATTGAGAATTATTGTAGGATTGAGAAAGTTAAAAAAGAATTCTAATTAAAGCGTCTGCCTCTGTCAAGGAAAACCAACTAATATATTTCTAAATGTAAAAGTATTAACACCCGTGTGAACAGCGTTTTCGCTTCGAATTGATTTGACTTGGACATTTCTAGAGCTAAAAAAAATCGTGGCTAGATTTTGGAAATAAAACATGCATTAGGTGACAATAAAGCGCACACGCAAGTTTTGCTGCAAAAAAAGAATCAATCAAATAAAAAGACCACCAAGAATATTCTCTAAGGGTGCGTGTAATAGAATCATCAGACGTTCGAAAGGAATATTATGATTTGCAGAAGGATAAAGAAGCTCCCCAGAAAGGATATTGAATTGAGCCCGCCAGATAAAAAAAAATTAAAAATAAAAAATAAAATATTAAATGATGAAAAAAAATATTGTACTATTATGGATGAATGTGCTTATGAAATTTATAAATTTGATGAGAAAATTCATGCAGTTATTGATAAAAGGAGGGCATGCATTATATATTTATGAATCACAATTCTCTATTATATGATAAATAAATATATGGAAAAAATATTGTGTTTTTTTTATTAAACCCCAATAAAGAGGATATATAAGGACCGTTTCCCAAAATCGTTGACAACTCCCTAAAGGCGCCTAAAGTCATCTGTCACTTTGATTTTTGACGTAAAATATATCTGTCAAATGATCTTCAATTTTACCGTTGCGTTGGTAATTTTTCAAGAGTTTAACTGTGCAAAACACAGATGGAACTACCAGAGAAACGTGACCAACATTGCGCTTGCCTCCTATAATCACGTGAGCGAAGAAAACAACTATATACCATGTTCTACTAATACATGAATGAGAAGTTGTGTAAGGCGGCAAAGTTGTGTAAGAGTGTGAAAAGTGGTGACGTCTGTGAGAGCTGTCATGAAAAAGTGGTTGATATCAAAACGAGAGAGAAATACGAGTCCATATGTGCTCCAGCAGCACGCCAGTCAGACTGAGGTAGGAGACCGATTAACATCTCATTGCTCGCAGTGCGTCTTATTCTTGTGATTAATTTATTGTGATTACAAAGTGGGTCTCAAGTAACAGAGAGTGAAGTGATTACGTGTCCAGGAGTCCACCAATTTGCGGAGACCATCTTTTCTCAAGGGGGCGCACGTTAAAGTCGTCCTCAAAACACTGAGAAGTTGAACTTTCACAGACTGCGGTAAGTGACCCCGGACCCTAGGTTTTTTGCTGGGATCCCCTCTAACTTGAACTTTTACATTTTTTGGGCCTCGCTAGAGGAGGTGGCTCGAGTAGAAAGTCTAATTACACACACTGGCTAGTCTAATTTTATGTCTCAAGTATTTAAGATAATATTCATGATCCCCCATGATACTGGACATTTTACGAAGCTTTTATGAGAATAACGAGAAAAACATTGTAATCACTGCTATTGAGACACGCAAAGACTTCTGCACCTTGTAATTACTTCCCTAATTGTATTCATTCATATTTTTCTCGGCTCTGTGGGCGCAGCAATGAAAGATGGAATCTCCCGCAGTGGTGGATATGCAATATCAACAACCACTAAAGCCAAAATACATCCCACCGTGGGACATGGCGAGGGGGGTGTTCTGAGCTCCACACGTCTCGGCACCTTCTGGATGAGACTGAAACACAAGCTCTTCGATACACCTTATGGTCAGCTAAAGAATATTCACTGGATGAACAAGAGAGCACCTTCGGGAACAGCTTATACACCGACAGAGGTAAATATTTCCTGTATCTATGCGCTCTATAGGTATCAATAATTATGAATTGCGTGGGAAAAAATCACAACTTACGTCGCCGTTCACGTTTACGAAACCCTGCTGTTTTTTTTTTAAATCAATGAATGCTACACGTGCTGCGTAAAAATAAATTGTTGACTTTCTATGAAACTTTAGGCATCGCAGGTGTATTGATATCATGAAGAGCCAAGTTTGAAGTGCAAAGCCATTGGATTTTCACCCTTGTTTTAATGATACGAAAATTCTAAAGGAATTCAATCCAACAAAACGGATAACAGGGATCTGTAAAGTTTATTTAAAGCGCTACTGTTTGATTTAATCGAAAATGTTGAACGTAATTTACATGATAAATTCTTATCACTTTTTTTTAAATACCTATTACCTACACATAGCTTTAAAGACAAAAATTCTCTATTGTATTTTGCAAATCCATTTATTTAAATAAAATACTTAGTTTTGGACGCTTTAATTCCAATAGTGATTTAGGATTTTTGGGCTAAAAGCGATTTGGACAAATTCTTAATCAAACTCAAAATAATTGTAGGTATTATTTATATTTTAATTATGTAATAGATTTTGTGGGGTTAATATCTCAGAATGATTTTGATAATATAATAAAGAAATAGGCATAATTATTTTAGTGAATCACTTTACAAATGTCCAAAAACCAAAATCTTTATCTGCAATCTGAAGACGGATCTATAAGACTGAAAACAGACGGACAAATGGACGTAATTTCCCAAAAAGTTCGAAATAGTGAGATAACGTTATGGTCAGAATATTTTTGGGAAACATTTAAAAAAAAATGTACAGAATACCAATATGTAAACCCAATAAAGTGAAAACCGAAATTTTTTGATATTTCTCTTTAGGCTTCCAATCAATTCAAATATAGACAAGTAGGTATACCTACCTACATTTTGAACTCTAAAAAACCAATCAATAAAATAGGAGTAGAGCATAAAAAGAAAGAAAACGTAATTTTTTTCAGAAAATTTTTTCATATAAAAAATCAGTACCTATATATAGGTATACCTACAATTTTTTCGCCAAATTATATTTTACCTTTAGCTTCGATTATTTATTTATTATTCTAAGCGGTTTTCATCACAAGTGATGGTTCCCCAGTCCTTTAGCTTCGATTGATCGGTAAAAGAGATAATAATTTAAAAAATATATTTATGTATCAGCCTGAAGTTTTGAGAAAGAAAATACTAATTTTTTAACATCATACATTCAAGTGAAAGCAAGTTTTTTTAAATAAATGTAAAAGAAGTAATAGGTTAGGTAGGTATTACCTTTTTTCTAGACTAGATCATAATATTAAAAGTTCTTCTTAACAATATTTTAAAGATTTGTACAAAAAATTTGTTAACATAAACACACAACAAATTGCTTGTGCAATAAAAAAATCCATTCGCAGTGCTTTTGTGACTTTTATGAAGTTCGCACTATAATATTTACTATATCGTGTGGTTAGAAATACTGCTCATACTTTAGTGAGTCTCTCAATGAATGCCATAAATCACAATCTACCATAATTTGCTAATGAGTATTCCCGCGAACAAGACTTGTATCTCCTATATACAATGCATAATTGATATATGAAAAATTTCCTGATAGTAACAATTCTTATCGTCGACACGGTTCATTTGTTATCGACTCTTCAAACAATATTGAGGATGTATATGATTTATTCGATGTCTGGACTTATATGGACTTTGACACAGGGCTTTAAGCTGAATTCCAATCATTATTAAGCATTTCTCTCTGTTCTTTTATTTTTAGGTCGAACATATTGCAAATGTCATGACACATGGGATTTGGGTAGGTCCTGCGGTATATGCAGGCCTACAATTAATCTGGCGAAGTGGCAGTGATGCTCAAAGAGTGGCTGGATTCATCTACGGTACAGCGCTCTTCCTCCTCTTCGCCATATCAACCTTCTTTCACACCGTCTTCTATTGCAATCGTAACAGGTAATAATAATAACTCAATCCATCCCATATATAGGGGTTGTGTGTCTTATTCAATTAGCATCCCAATATATTCTCTATTCCCCGGCGCTCCGTGCAAAAAGACCGGCAAACAGTTATTGTTGAAATGCTCGAATACACAACTGAAATAGACCAATCGATAGAAACACGTGAAGTAGCCTGAAAGAATATTTATCTCAATATTTGCCATTGCCTCTTCATACTCTTCTGCAAATAACAGTTAAATATGAATGGTGTGTCGATGATATACGAGAATTTCTTCCATATAAAACCACAAAATGATATGACTTTGAAAGCCTCAATTTCAAAAGGTGATATATTGATGTATTGAAAGTCGCTCAAAAAGATAGTTAGATCTAAATATATAGAGTGTGCATAATATGGATTGGTTGGAGAATTAAATTCCATCGGCAAGACTTCAGGAGTTCAAAAATACTCATCGCTTAAATATTTAATTCATTTTTCATTCATGAAACGGGATGAAATTTGGTATGGGTATAGAGAGACACTCCAGATTGGGAAATAGAGATGACCTTTTCCCCTTGACCTTATTTTATCGTTTTATCATACAAATTTCCTTAATTTTTTATTTTGTGGGGTTTTTTATTATACAAGACGTATAATGGGTTATTCTGAGTGGGATCCCCTCTATAGCTTTATACGAGTATCCTATGTGCGAAACCTATATACATGAATGTAAAGTAAATCATTTTCACGGGATCCAGATTACTAAGCAAACTGCGTAGGTATAGCAAGGCTCGAAGCGCCTCTTACCACATAAAGTAGTGCAAGAAGTTAATGTAAAATTTTTAAAGCTCCTCCAATATGTTTTGAATCTTGATAGTATGTGTGTAGAAGAAGCTTGAAAATTGTTGTTTCTTGATCAACTACCTACATATCTCTATAGATATCGAGGTTAAAAAAGCACAGACACTCCACAACTAATTAGAGAGCTATTTTCGAACACTTTATCAGCCACACAACTCTTTCACGATGGAGTATATTGAGCCAGAAGCCTCATGAAAGATTTTGTATCATTCTCCATTTATTTCGGAACAATATCGATTACCCCAGGAATTTAATGAAATATTACTGAGATTAGCCTATAAAAAAATTGTGCAGGAAAATCCTTAGTCGGACGATGCCTCGGCTTATCAATCAATTTAATCACCCTCGAGATGTTGTCAACAAGTATAAATAGGGACTAATTTGGAAATGTTTGTCCTCATACAAACCATCCTCCCCATCCTCTGTGATTTTCCACCTACACTTCAGGAAATTTTATTGCGTTTCTAATCTAATATTCTGATGTCCACATCAATTAGGACTAACTATATGTTGTCTTTAGAGGTATATATGACATAATGCTAAATGGAGCTTCATAAAATTGGACAACCCACATATACTGATTCTTTTTATTTCGTCTAACCTTGTACACATGAAAGAATAATGCTCAATTTATACTCCTCCTTTCTAAGTCACATTATATATAAAGAATATATGTATGTATTTATTTTCTCTCTATTTAAATCATTTTGTACATGATTTAACTTTTGATATCAACTTTTTAGTACAAGGTTTAATCAAAAAGTATGTACATAACGTATATGTATAATAAATGTTTTATATAGAGCTTGATAAAAAGTCAAAACGTATGACAAAGTTTAACTAATCCATGGATTAGCGTTAGATCTTGTTTCTGTATTTGGCGGTAAGAGATCTACTCACGAGTCTTTATCTTTTGTAACTTATAATTAACTGATTGCTAATTCCTTAGTTTTGGGGCTTTCGTAATTTGAGAATTTTAACGATCGTTCCGCTCTATTATATTATATTTTAATTTGGTTAGTAAGAAAAGATGCTTAAAAACTTTTTTCTTCAAGTTTTGGTATTTTTTTAGTGATTTAAGATTCTTTTTTGTATATTTTTTTTCTGTATATTTACTTACTCACAAAATTTTGGTAAAGGTTCCTCCAAATATTGTCCATCGAAAGAAACATTTATACCGTCAAATGAGAAATGAGAGCATTAGAAATGAATGAACTTGTGCCTAATACTCAACATATCCCTCCCCTTTTTACTTCATAGAAAATAAAATATTTATGAAAAGGATGAGAAATTATCCCCCAACTCTCCTTTTGTGTCTATAAATATATATGTTGTACCTATGTGAAATAATTCTCCGTATCGTGTCTCTCGTCGACAGACAACTGAAGGATGTCCTCCATCGATGCGACCGTGCTATGATCTATGTTTTTATTGCTGGATCCTATTACCCATGGTTGACACTGACGCCACCCACCCACCCCACGATAATCCTCGCACTCAAATGGCTGGTGTGGCTGCTCGCGGGATTAGGAATTCTCTATCAGCAGGTGAGTTCACTTGATTACATCTTAATTGAAAATGTTGGCAGATTAATCCATCTGGCCTGACTTTCCAGGTCTACCATGAGAAGTACAAATGCCTTGAGACCTTCCTGTACATCGTGATGGGTGTAGGACCATCAATTGTGATAATGATCTGTGGACATGAGTTCAATGGCATGAATGAACTCAAAATTGGCGGATTGCTGTACATTTTGGGCGTTTGCTTCTTCAAGGCGGACGGTAAAGTTCCCTGCGCCCATGCCATTTGGCACATGTTCGTGGTTATGGCCGCCAGTGTCCATTATTTTGCAATTCTCAAGCACTTGTACTCCTAAGAGTGTCATCATCACTGAAACTTGTTACTTTAATGGGTAGCAGATACGTAAAAAAAAGTAGAAAGAAAATCTCTATTTTAAACACATTGTGATACCGGAAGATACCGTCATAATGAATCCCTTCGCGGTACAATAAAGACAGGAGCAAAACTCTCTTTACTTTTTATATGTACAGAGAGCAAAACGAATTTCATTTGCTTCGATTGTTATTTTTAATAGGTATACGAAAGAAATTTTTGGGAGCTTAACTACCGACATGTGTTAGCCACTTAATTTGACCTTTAGTTTTTATTAAGCGAAAATCTTATTAGGTTACACTAAAAACAGTAGTGTAAATAGGGTCTTATAGCAGGTTGACCGCCACGGGTGTCACCAACTTAGGGGGTGCCAAAAATTCCTCTTTTCGCTATTGATTGCTTTTGATTTTCACATTTATTGTTAAAAAAAAACTATTTTTAGACAAATCAT
>CAKKOB020001174.1:0-26296 GCA_918844115.2 Phlebotomus perniciosus | reverse complement strand
AGGAGAAATTTGGACAAACTCGTAGGAGAAATTTTAACGAATTTGTAGGAGAAATTTAGACAATTTTATAGGAGAAATTTAGACAGATTTGCAGGAGATATTTGAACAAATTTGTAGGAGAAATTTGGACAATTTTGTAGGAGAAATTTGGACAAATTTATAGGAGAAATTTGGACAAATTTGTAGAAGAAATTTGGACAAATTTGTAGGAGAAATTTGGACAAATTTGTAGGAGAAATTTGGACAAATTTGTAGGAGAAATTTTGACAAAATTGCAGGAGAAATTTTGACAAAATTGCAGGAGAAATTTGGACAAATTTGTAGGAGAAATTTGGTCAAATTATTCGGAGAAATTTTGTCAAATTTGTAGGAGAAATTTTTAGAATTTTTTAGAAAAACTTGAAATACTTTTCTGGTAGAAATTGTGAGAGTTAATCTTTATGTCCGAAGTAACTGATCTGAGTCAATATTTCAATAACTATCTCCCGTTAGTTCTATCATGAGGACCAATTTATCATCACTGCTAACACGCTGGGTGATGATGTGAGAAGAGAATGTCTGATATTTGCAGATGTTCACCCCCATCCACTCTCATACAATTTTTCTTGTCCCAGTGCTAATGAGGGCAACAGAACACAACACGAACTCCTTCGATGGGGAGAATGTGAATGAAGTACAAAATATTCTCTCACATCCTGGGGGTGGATGGAGGAAAGCAAACAGGAAAATGGCATTAATGAATGGGGTGTGGAAATTTTTGGTGTTTGGCCCAAAAGTCTGAGGCAAACCCTTAGCCACTTTGTTTGCTGTTTTATGCTAGAAAACTTTCGAGACTCTCGCGTCGTTAATTAATGCAAATTGCTTAAAGTGTCACATAAAACAATAGCACTGTCTTAATTAAGAAATATTTCGTGCTTTTCATTTCTTCAGCTCGTTTCTGTTAATTCGCTGATTAGGTATTTGTTTCTTTTTGCAGTGTTTCGTAAGAGAATTCAATGATGAGTTTTAAGAGGTTCACAGAGTTCGTGAATAGTTGTAAGTTGTCGCAATTACATTAAGAATCCATTTATCATTTTCATAGAATGATTTATGGTGGATTTTCAAATCATTAGTGATAGTGACAAACATCCTTGAAACGGTTTTATCTTACTGGTCACAATTTCAATTTAAATTCTCCAAGATGGTGACCCAGTTTGACATATGTCAAACCTTTATGTCACCCTTGAAATCATCTGTCACATGTCCGTCAAATCGCCTGTCATATGTCAATTCGAATATTTAATTTAACGGTGAATTGATGATTCTGATGACAAGACAATACCAGTGATGCTATAAATGTGATGATTTGATCTTAATTACACATGTTCTTGCTGAATGTTGGACGTCACTTGGAACAGCCAAAATGCACAAAATTGTCTTGCTTCCATCGACACGTGATCATTGAGTGTTAACAAGACGAGATAGTTAACATGATGAAGAAATCCATTAAATAGCCAATAATGTTAAAATGTGAGAATAACAAATAATAATAAAAGAACGTTAAAAATAAATCATTAAGTGAATCCATCAAAGAACACTGAAAAGTGTCACTGGAGCTGCTGCTTGGGTGTGAGAGCTCTAGCCAGTGAAAAATATGGGGGAATGGTTGGAGATTGCGAATGAAAAATGGGTATGACGGTTATAAAATGAAAAACTTACTACATAAGCAGAGGAGGAAGGCACTGAAAGGCTCGAGCCGGAGCCTCCACGAGCGCTGAAGCCAATGCCCTACATTGTGACACAATTTTTGATCATATTTTATACTTGTTACTCAGCTATGACTCTATTTTGGTATAAAAATATTATTTTATATGTTATTTATTAAATAAAATGGGAGGAGATGAGGAACAGAGCACAAATGATATCAATGAATTACACACTCACACTCGCCTAAAGATTTTCTAGGAAATAAATAGTCGCTACGTATAGCTCTCAATCACGCGCTTTGTGCCCCGAGATTCTTCACCACGAGGAAGCTGCAGTGAAGGAGAACACAATCTCGAAAGCTCTCTAAACTATTTACTCCCACCTGAAAGAGGAGCTTATTTTACGTGGACGAAAGCCTCTATGTATAGCAGATACATAAGCACTCTAGTTTTCTAATATTTCTTCTTATTATAACTTTACAATCTGCAGATGGGCTTTTTGGCAAAATAAAACACATGTGAGCTATCTATAAAGTCTGTACATGAGAAAGTATAATCACTTTACAAAATTTATATTAGATTATAAATCAACTAAGAATCTAATTTTCTAATTAAAGTTCCTTGTGTGGTGATAATTTGAAAATGTTTGAAATGTGCTCGCAATCTCTATGAGATCACTTAAAATATTAATTACTAATAAGGCGCAAATTCTAGTCTAGAGTGTCAAAATATTCTAAGTCGATAATGCGTGACAAGAAAAGAAAATGCTGCAATATACAGGTGATTATGAACCAACTTCCTTCTTGCGGACTATAGAAAATTAGCGTGTTACGCGAAGATACAAAATATTTTGACGATCAAATGAAATGAGAGATGTCGTGAGTGTTGAGATGAACATAATCACTGACGGCCATCGTGGCCGCCGCGACGATACTTACAGTCGGTGGGGACAGGTTGATTGCGGAGCTGCGTCGTTCTTGCGGGCCAATGCTTGAGTGACGTCGTATGGGAAGACCACCGCCAGGAGTTCCGCCCGGTGATGAGGCGCAAGATGGAGCTATGCGGATCTTTGGCGTCATTAGCGTGTTGTCCGATAAGCGTCTGTTGGGGAACGCGTTGGCCACACGAAGGAAGTTGCTGTCCGGTGAGGAGGGGGATCCCCCGAACCACCATCCGCCCAGCATGCCGGATCCTAAAAGGAAGAGAAATCAATTGGTATTAAGATTTAAAAATATTCGGCTTGGAAGCTGTAGGGCTTGAAGTTTTTGGCTTTAAGTTATAGGGCTTTAAGCTATAGGACTTAAATCTGTATAATTTGAAACTGTAGGGCTTTAAGGGTTTGAAGCTTGGGGTTTAAAGTAATAGGGCTTGAATTATGTACCCACAATTTAAAGCTATAGGGCTTGTAGGGTTTGAAGCTTGTGATTTAAGCTAAAGGGCTTGAATTTTTACAAATTCAAGCTGTAGGGCTTGACGCTTAGGTTTAAAAGTGCTTCAAGATTGGGCTTTAAACTATATAAAGCTTGCATATTTAAAAGCTTTTTGGCTTAAGGCTTACGCTCGACAGAGCTTAAAACTGTTGGGCTTGAGCAGGTTTGCTCTATGCTTATAGGCCTTGAATCTGTAACACTTGAAGTTTTTTCTTGAAAGCTTGAAGCTGTGCTTAAATGTTAATAGAATTTCAGGCTATATGGCCTAAAATATTTTATGGATCTCGAATTCTGAACAGAAGCAAGTTAACTTAATTTTTTTGAAGTCAAAATTCCAAAGCAGGGTTTGAATATAAAGAGAGTTTGCTTTGCAATTTAAAATTTATAATATAATCAAGGACTTTATTCAAGAATTTTGCATGAGTTCACGATTTGTAACTGGAATATAGGTACTGACTCCAAAATCCAACATATTCAATATCTCAATGTTTATTTAGGACTACCATATATGACATGTTCTAATACAAGTGGATTTCTCAAGTATTGTGAGTGTATCATTTCACTTCTTCAAAATTCTTATTCAACTTAAAATGTCATTAAGAACTTGAGGATTCTTGAGAATTTTCAATTAATATTTTATAGTTGCAATTAGGAACCTTCTGAGTATGTTGCCACTTGAAGACATTCTCTGAGGTTGTTACATAAAATTCCGAGTGAGTGTAGTGCGGCTAATTGAGGGAGTAAGAAACCACAAACAAGACTTCCCATAATGCCAAAGAATCCAACTTGCCCTCTTTATGTACAGAATTACCGCCCCTATTAGGAATTATTGAGCTGAAGGGCTAAGAAACTTTTCTCACAACTAAAATTATTTTCATGCACTTGCATGCTCCAAGAATATCTCGAAATCCGCACTCATAGTGTCTGTTGGTATTAAATTCCCATCTGGCGTGGGATATTTTTCTCTAAACTGCGAAATAATTCAACACAAATTGCCCCAAGTGTACATATAGTGCATTTAAATTCAACTGACCACGCTAGCTGAAGAATTTAAGTCGGCGGTTAATTAATTGGAGAGCAACTTCTCTTGCTCTCCCTTGGGATCCTTTCCCGGATGCAGTGGAATAATATATAATAGGGGAAGAAATTCTTGTGAATTAGTGAATTCTCATAATAAAGACTTTGTAAATTTGCGTAAGAGGGAGTTGAGGAAGTTGAGGTTTATCTCCTCCTTGCCGCAGTGAGATTTGCATTTTTAATTTTTTTGTTAATTTTCAAGAGTTATTCGCAGAATTCTTAAGATAATATCATTAACTGGGGATTTATGTTCCTTTTTACAAATAATATTACGAACATTCACTGGAGTGTATGTATGTATACATAAGTTAAGTATGTTGTGGTAGTGTTTTATCCGTTGTGGGTATCTACTTTATAAAAGATGAGTAGGGAAATCTCCGGAAAATTCACACATTTTACGTCTCTTGAGCATTTTCGTAATGCACTTTTAGTGGAGAACATATTCAATGAGTTTGTTTGGGTAAATTTCTCTGGTGCATTTCAGCATAAAACAGATAAAATAGTTTGTTTTTGATATACCTATACACAAAAATGCAAAGATACTTGAATATCAAAGAGATGTATAACTCGAAAGTCTGCAGCGCGAATTTCATCCTCTCGTGGGAATCAACTCATTTCTCCTGTCGATTCCACTTAAAGGATATTAAATATTTATTTAATATCTTGTCTCTCTGCCAGCTGCACGAATATCTTTCCTTTAGTTTGAGTAATCAATATCGACAAACAACTATTCATGTGAAAATTCTATTTGAAGAGTAAATAAAAATTTCCCTGAATTTTTCAATTTCTGGGGAAGAATATATTGAAGTGAAGCCTTCAGTTCCAATGGTTTTGACTTAATTTGGGATTATAGATGCTACGTGAGTCCCAAAAGCTCTTCTGTGTACATATGAAAAGCTGGTATTTTTTTCTCCATTTAATAATCCAAAATATCATAGTCTTTGGTGGAAATTGAATTTTTTGCGCTCCGGTGCTGAGCAAATACAATCAAAGGCTATGAGCTTAGATGATTAAAGGAGTCTTCCTGAGGTGTCTGTCTACCCTTTTTCCAAGATTTTTCCTATGCTCACGGATGTGTCAAGGGAGTAAGTTAATTTGAGAGAAAAAATGATTTACGACGGACGAGAAATCCTCTTCCGTTTTCACCTCATTCCCGGCCCGGGTTAAATCTTACACGCAATTCTGAAGACGTTTTTCTCCAATATTTCTAATAACTGGCGCGGGCACCAGAACTTCAGAAATGGCATCATCAGACTGTCTTATTGGGTTGATGGTGTGAGAAGCCGAATGTGGGGCTTAGCGGTCGTACACAACATCTACACGAGGTGGATGGGAGTTCTGAAGTGAAGCTGACGAGGGGTGAATCATTTATGATTTCACTTGGGGAATTGTTGTATATCTTCCCATCTCACGGAAGAAAAAAAAGTAAATTCAACCACTTAGCATCATTTTGAGTCTCTGGGGTGACTTCCTAGATAGCTGAGTTGATACTTAAAATTTAAGATTTTTTTTTGTATTATATAAAATAAAATAAAGCTGCTATTGCAATTTTTCATTCAGACTTTAGTAATTTTGTTTACGGATTTCTAAAGAAAATCCAACAGGATTTTCCTACAAAGTTTCCATAATTTGAATTCCGAACTTGAATTTGAATTTTACTGGCCAATAACTTCCTTGTATGAGGCAGCTATATTTCTAATTTAGATCGACCGCAAAACTAGCTTTGTCCACATCTCCCCCACCCACCCCTAAAACTTCCAGTTAGAATTATACACAATTTTATTTGGAAATATCTACAACTTTCCAGAATAAATTACTAATCTTCATTTCCTGTGTAAATAGTACAAATAATAATCATTTAAAAAATATAAATTACCTATTTTTTACAAGAATTTCTCATAAGCTTCACATAGACTATAATAAAGCATTTCCCTTCTTCTAAAGTCATTTCAACTCAGACACGCTGAGGGAGACGGATTGTATCAAAATGAATGTATAAATAATTATAAGGATGTTTCGCATCGGAAAGGGTAAATTAACTTGATCTTAATACTATCTGAATTTAAATTAGGCAACATTTCAGGTGATGTGAGGAGAGCTTTCGCCCAGCTTAGTGCTAACGTCTCTCCGTGTATGGTGATGAATGTTGTGCCATTTGTTTGTTTCATCGTCATTTGGAACCCTTGAAGCTACTGGGAAATTCTTATACGCTCGAGAGGGAGGAAAATTGTTCCAAAAGGGTTTTATGTATTATTTTGGCAATTAAATTGTTGCCCACCCGCCGGATGCTTCAAATTTTCTCAACGTACGGAGCTTGACTCACTAAAACCACCCCACGATAGGCGTAGGAAATGAAAAATATACCCTTTTCTCGTATGTAGATTGAGGGAAATCACATTTCATATGAGACGCATTATGGCAAACAGCGTGGAAGAGATTTATACATTAACTTCGTCACTTTCTCACAGAACATTACAATATTTCTCATGCTTTGTCTACTTTAGAATAGCATTAGGGATGAGAGAAGAGAAAGCATTTCACACAATATAAATCGATGAAATGCAGAGAAATTTTTCACTGTAATCTGATGGAAAGCCTCTGATATAGACTCGTTTATAAAAGTGGTTTTAGAGTCAATTTTCAGTTAATACCAGATTGCAATAACTTGCAAAGTTGCACCACTAATTCTGCATAAATTCATGTCAATCATTGCTTTGGAGGGTAATATTTCCGGAAAATCCCCATTGCAGTAGGGATTATGGTGCTTGACTTGGGCAAGAGCTTTGGAAATTATTTTTCAGTGACACCCAAGCAAATATTTGCCACACACACAAGAGACTTAATGCTGATATTCGTTTAAATTTTTGACATTGACAGATTTATTTTGTCAAAGTGACACATCAGTGATTCATATGTCAACCGCCACTTTATAACTTTTCACACATTGAAATTTTTGGTAGAATTTAAAAGCAAATGACTTGTTCTTTGCATGAAACTTTTCTTACTTTCAAAATATATAATCCCTGCTTTCACTTTAATCTTGCTACTCGAAGTTGTTGAAGACATCAATTATCATCGTGCTTGAGCATGACCAATTACAATTTCACCTCGTTGAACCTTTAACCCAAGGAATTTGCACGGATTGAGAAATCATTGAGGGGAAATCCCCAGTGCTTTAAGGGTTCACCGCGACAGAGGTCAGACTATTGGGGCAATTGATCGACACAGACCAGGTGAGATCTGGTCTGGAGATTAGCTTCTTGCGGTAGTTTCTCACCCCCCCCCAAGTTCAATCTCTCGGTCTTTCATCTTGAAAAAAAGTTAATTAAATTTTTTGCATGCTTCTGCAGATGAAAAGAAAAATGTCAGACAAGAGTCAGACAAAAGTCTCTCAATTGCAAATGAATCTCCACAGAGTTCATTTCAGCGATGGATTGAAGGCGAAATCCACCTTTTATTCATTTTGCCTCTTAAAATGTGGTGAGACGAGGAAAAGCCGGGAAAGCTCCTCTAAAACATGAGATTGTCGAGCAAGCAGGAATTCAATTCACATGAGAAGATAAAATTTTCATATAGAGAGATAAACATGAGCTTTTCAGTGTTTCCTCGTGTTCACCAAAGGCAGTGCAGACTCTTAAATTTCATTTTGCTCTGGGTAAACATATTTCAATTCAAGAGTCATCCCACCCACATTGTGTCAGTCTGTTGGTAGACAGAGCTAAGATCGAGAAATTGTTGGGCGGATTCACCCCACACCCACAGGCATTCACTTTTTAGTGGCAATAACACACCGGGAACATGACACAACAAGGTGGTAATTCCGCGAATGCCATTTCACACTTTCACCCACCCAGTTCGCTTTTCATTCTGCAAAGTGACACGAATTTCCCACGTGAAAAGTCTCATCTGCGACGTATTTTGAATTTAATTCAATATCTTATCAGTCATATCTCTCCTGAGCCAATCCATCAAAATTCTACAACGAAAATGCACCGCACGATGCATAAATTTTGCATGGAAAATTTTCCATTTCTCATGGCGGAAAATTTTACGACTCGCCTTATTATATCCCGAAACATCAAGCCCAGGATTAAGGAGGGTTCAAATTAATAAATATAAAATATTTTCCACCCCCATCCACAAAAGTGCTTTGGTCGTAAATCTCACGCTTATGGCGTTTGATTTTTTTCTGGGGGGAAATTTTATGGGAGTGAAAAGTCCTGTTAATTGCATAGACAGACAGAGATTAGGATGTTTTACGGCGAGAAGATAGACCCTAAAATTCAGTCACCATGTCGAAGACATTTTCCAGGGATTTTCTCGGAAGAGGGTTTCAAATTTAAAGGATATAAGGGAAGGAAACGAGGCTCGGGTTGCCGTAGAAGAGCGCAATCATTGGATAAAAATTCACATTTTATGGGTAATTAATCAGTTTGAAACGGTTTTTTGAAAGGCATTTTGAATTTTTCTAAAAGAAAATTTTAGAGATACTTAGTTTAGATTTTTTTTAAATATATATTAATCCTTAAAATTAAATCCTTAAATTTTAAGAACTGAAAACTCATTGTTATGCATATTGATAATTTTTGTCTATTAAATCCTCGAATATTTTTGGATAATCAAGTAAATTTAAGTATTTTAATGGAAATTCAAGATTATATTTTAAAAAATAAATAAATAAACAATTTAACTTTGTTAAAAATCAAGTTTTGCAGATTAGATTGATTATCCTGGGATAAATTTTGATAAGTAGACGATTTTTTAAGAACTTAGTCACCCTTCAGCAACCCAAGCTGAACTTCTCTCCAACTCCAATGTGTAGGTGAGGGAGGTGAGACAAGCGAGACAAGTCATGAGGATTCGAGGGAATTAATTTCATTTCTCTCCTCCAGGGTACAAAATCCTCCTGGCAGTCAGAGAGTATGAGGTCAGAGATAAGAGGCAACTTAAGATGTTGTTGAAATATGAAATAAGGCTTCACAGCAAAACATTTTGCATGTTTATCACAATATCCAAATTATCACCCTCCAGCCATATAATATACATGCATGATCCACGGAATCGCGAAGTTGCCGAATTTGTGGTGGAAGAAATAAAAACACGAGTGGCTTTTCACGAGGGGGGTTGTGGGGGCGGGAGCTCATACCTGTTGAATTCTTTCGTGCCATGTCCTCGGCGCTGGAGGTCTTTCGTTGGTCGATGCGCAGATTGGGAATGTTGAACGGCGGCACATGCATATTATCCGATGAGAATTGATGCCGAAGTGGTCTGTGGCGCTCTGGTGAGGGAATAGATAGATTATCCAGCTTCAGCTTATTCCGCTGCTGTCGATCAATGTGGTCCAGCATCTCTTGCAACACCTGCAAAAACATCCCGCTGAAGAGTTGTTCAGCTTTGCATATGCAAATTTTCTCACCTCCAGCAAGATGGTGAACTGCTCGAGATTGAGGGAGGGATTCACGGTCTGAGGAAGCAAAGACGGCATCACTCTGGTTGCCATTATATTCACGGACAATCCGTACTTCTTGTCGCTCAGCATTATTCGATAGATATCTGAATAAAAGAAAAGGCAAAAGGAGACATTGTAGGAATTGTCAAAAACGTGAGGCAGTCCTTAAATATTTATCACATATATGTATAACCCATATAACCCTTTATATTCTGAATAAGATTTACATAATATAAGGAAGTCTCTTGGCACTAGTGTTAGTTGCCAAGGGCCATTCATTTTGCAATGAAAAGAGCGTTTCCGTTGAATTTTAAAAATGTGAGGTCAGATATTTCTATATGATGATTATAAAGAAATTTTACAAAAGTCCAATACTAAAATTTCTGCTCATAAAATTTCCAGCGTTTGTTAATAAATCTATTCAGCGCGTTAACATTGAAAATATGAGCATCCCCCCTTAAAGTTATAGGAATGCTTTTCATACAACAACCTTCGGTGCCAAAAAAATGCCCCAAAGGGAAAACTCTCGTCCCCTTTTCAATTCATTGCTCATGAAAAGGGACACTCTTGTGTAGACAATATGTTTTGAGCAGAGAGAGACTTTTAGCAGTTCCATCTGGTATTTATAATGAATGTCCTCAACTCTTCACTTCCGTCATCAAATACTGGCTGGAATTGTTTTGTATATATTCAGCCGGAAGCGCATAATCTCACGCAATATTATATGTGGAGCAGAAAAAGTGCAAAAGGAGGCGGACAAATCGTGTAATTTATTATTTTCAGTGTTGAGAGGATTAAAATTTTTGCTGTTTCTGCAACTCTTTATAAGTAGATGATTTATATCATGAAAGAACATTTATCTTCCTCTCTATTTATTGTTCACGTGAAACATTTAGATAAGACAAAACATTGTGAGATTTTAGTTTAATAAAAGCAAATCCATGTGGTTTTATCCATCATCCTCCTCAATTGCATGTGAAGGCAATTTGCCACGATGAAGTGTGTATGTTAAAATCTTCTATGTCATGTCATTTATCTTCATTGTATGGTTTACCACATGTTAATCTCTGCTTATTGCTCCTGCTGGGAGCATACTGGGAAGAACCTCAACCCAAAAATATTTTCCTCTTCCACCAGGGACTTTCACTGAGTGGCTGCGAGTGAAAAGTGCCTGAAGGAAAATTTAATGAGTCAATTGGCAAACTCTGGGGAGAAGTGGAGATTTTTCTGTTGGGGAGAAATCTCAAAGGGCAAAAGGAAGTTCTCAAAAATTCATTGGTGTGTGGTTATGTTTGAGGTATTTTTGTAGAATTCGGGTTTATTTTATTCGTTTGAAACATTCATGCCATTATCTTAAGGTTTCGTGGTAAAAATTGAATGTTTTTCATTAAATAAAGTTTGTGGGCAATATTCTCAGAAACGTCAGAAACTTTCATGAGATTTCTAATCATTAATTTCTCCTCATGAATAATCATATTTATTTACTTGGAAATCATTCCAAAGCAATAACGCATGAAAGCTTTCCCAAAGACTACGACTTACTACAATAATCTTAGAGGATGTCTCAAACAGAATATGTAAAGTTTCCATATCCATCGAGGATGTTTCTTCAGCAATAAAATCCGTGCGCCTCCCGCCCATTTATAGTGGCACCGGAGGAATTGTGTAAAATCAGCAGTGTGACAACAAGTTGGAGGGCGAATAAACTTGAAATGATATTCATGTTGAAAGTTAGTCCTTAAGTTTCCAACTTGCCAACATTCAAAATCAACGACAAAAGCCCTTCCCAATTGTCTCAGGAGAATGAGCACAATTTTGCGCCCATCACAGCGTAAAGGGCGACACATTCAGGCTTGAAAAGCTCCAGCATGACTCTCAACTTTCCAACATTTTCACTAATGAACACTACATAGAACTGCGAATCGTCGAGCCTCACCCCCCCCCTCGAGTAAGACATGGCAAAATGAGGAAAGAAAAATCCCCAGTAAATTGACGTAATTACAGGTATTACAGGTAAAAAGTGACGCGGAGGAAAAGTCTTGATGAGGACTTTTGAGAGTGAAAAATCACAGAACAAGGGCCACAAATTACTGATGAAAGAGACGAGCAGAAAACATCTTCGTGTGCTAATTTGAATAAATCAGGCAAACGGAAGTGTCCTCCATCGTCTGGGCTCAATCTCAGAGGCGAAGGTGTAATATCTTGGCAGAATCACGAAAGGCTGAGAGAGCAAATAAAAATGTATAAAGAAAAACTCACTCTTCTCGTTAATAGCGAAAATTTCGTAGAGCTTATAGCTTGTAGCTGTCGGGGAGTAAAAAAAAATATTCCCTCATGAATGGCATTAACGTGGAAATTTGCTGAGCTTTCCATTTTATGCAGACACCAAAAAAGGAAAAGCCTCTCGAATGAAATTTAATGTGTAAATAAAAGTGGTACTTTCACCGTTTGAAATGGCCTCCATCGGTGATATTGCATCTTGATTTGCTCCACTGTCGTTTGGGGATTATTAAAAAAGGGGGGCCCCACAACAAGAATGAGTTCCACATTTTTGTGATGTCTCCACTCATTTTGGGCAGCACTCAAGGAGAGAAAGAGTGTATTTATAGCCTGGGAGGAAAGGCTGAAAAGCTCTTGTCTAAGCCACAAAATTTGCATGAGAAATTTCTCTACTCCACAGGGGATACTTTTTCCCCCTCGCTGTATCATATCTAATTTTAGCACAGGAAAATTCGAACCCACTAAATTCGCTTCGGGCGATTGAAAAATCAATCAAAGCGTCAGAATTTCTGTACTTTGCCCCGAGAATTCCATTGATAAATCAATGTGGAGAGTGTTTTTCCAACGTTGTATGCGGAGATATTCTTCAAAATATTTGCAGAATGAATGGGATTTTGTGATTCGGGAATTTTGCGTAGTTTCAACATGTTTTCATTCATTAAATATTTTGGGAAAACATAAATATTTCTATTCAATTTCATAACAGAAACAAGTTTAATGGTCTGGCTGTTATTAAATTAATTTACAGAGTATGCAACTACTGACCTTTAACAATTTAAGAGGCACTTGAATTACCCAAATTTCAATTTTTGTAGGAGTGCTTAATTTTTAAATATTTGAAATATTGACTGAAATATTTTTATGTTTTCTTCATAGAAAAGTCGAGAATTTTGATTTAAAATCCATGTCAATATAACTAATTACCACGCTTATTTGTAATTATGTATACACAAAGTCGGGAAATCAATAAATTAACTCAAGTGTGAGACGTGAACCACTGACCACAAGCCATCCCTCAAAAAGCTCTGTTCGCCAGAAGCTCGTAATGGTGGTGGAACATCATCAAGAGAGGAATGACGCACTCACTAAACATAAATCGATGCCATAGACTAGAATCTATTTTGGGATGCGACGAATGTCACAGTGTGTGTAGCCACAGCCACATTATTATTATTATGTATTTGCAATCAATCAACCAGTTTGTGGAGCTTTTACAACAACCACAAACAACACGGCGTCTCCACTGTTGAGCATGAGCATCATGTGGTTACACTGTGAGATCCAATTATTTCCTCCCCAAGATGATACAGGAAAGGGATTTAAAATACACACCCGAAGGACTTTTTTCTTACCCCCCCCCCCTCAACCATCCCAGTTGACAAGAAAACAGGTGATGCGGAGAAGGAAGCTTCTGTAATTGGGTTCTGATTTCAAATTGAATAAATTAAACACATATAATTTAGTGGAATCATTTTGAGGAGGGAAGTGGCGTCATTCCTCACTGGAAACATGACACGCAGATTTGTCAAGGCACGTCTCATTGAACGTCCTCTCACCCTCTCAAGTCTTTCGTGTTCTGTTTTTGTCCACAAGCCTTAGAGAGAGAGAGAAAATGAAAGAATAATCGAGGGTCTCGATTTTATGGCAAAAAGATGCGAGAAATCGAAGGGAAACGTGACACTTTGACCCAATGAAAATCTTTTAGGAGAATGATATCGAATTACATGGAAAATTTTGTAAAGAGGTGGTTAGGCTTAAACATTTGCCATAAAGCGTAATTTTTATAGCATCTCGCGAATTTGTATCGTTTTCCGTTGAAATAATATGAAATAATTTTTTCCTTCCGCTTCGGAGATCCTAAACATTTGTTCACATTTTATTGTTTAGTCGTATCATTCATTTTCTGCTTCCTGCCAGCATTTTTTCCTCATTTTGCCGCCTGTCATTTGATATACGCCAACGGTATAGAATCATTTCCCATTTACCTCCGACGCGTGAATCCGATACTATATGAGTCATTTCTCTTCTTGTAATTCCACTCATCATGCGACATGGGATTCTGAGGTGAGAATACTGCAAGAGACAACTTTTCCGACATGCAGGTGCCGAAAGGAAATTCCATACAATATTTTCCAATTGCATTTTTTCACATCGCATGACAAATTGAAGTGGTGAAAAGTCATAGAATTATTCCCAATCACTTGTAGAATATAAAAGTTTAATATTTGAATAATTTTTCATCGCATGACTATTTCCAATTTCCACAGTAAATTTTCATACATAAATTCTGGGGTCATGATGTTCGCAGTGTTGTAAAAATTTACAGTAGAAGCGTGTAAGAGGATTCCGAGTTACCAATTCAAATATTGATGGAAAAGTTATTGAATATCTTCAAGTGAGTTCTTTAGACTTTTTGGTGGAGAAGTTTCACCAGCATCAGGGAGAAGAACAATTTTGGAATTTAAATTCAAAAGATTGAGACTTGCATTTCTATAAATTCTAAAGTTTATGGCAGAAAGTCAATATCTGCTGGAACTCTAACCGAAATTCTACCAGTCAAAGAGTCAAAACGAACTTTAAATGTTTAATAAAATTTTACTTTCAGGTTATTTTTTTGCAAGATTTTAATCAAATGTATCAATCATCCTTAAATATCCCTTTCCCTGGAAAATGTTTTATTTTTGCAATTTGCCGTAAACTAAAGCTACCCGTTCTCGCTTTTTTGTGTGCTATCCTATATCACGCTTTTTTTTAATCCCTCCAAATCTCATTTTACCCACCGAGGTGTCCAAAGTCATCCACCAGTGAAAGAGTTGTTATTTCGAAGGTATCATCCCTTGAACGAGGTGTTGGTTTGCAGAACAAAGACACAAAGCGTATCCAAAGGATGGAGTTGTCGAGATAAAATATGTAATATCATGAGGGGAGCTTTTGCTACAATAATTGAGGCTTTGGGTACACAACCAAGCGTGAGGGACAAAGAAAAAAAAGGTGATTCTGAAGCGCAAAAACGTGATGTAATGAAACTAATCGACACATTTCTCAACCCTTCCTCAATTATCTTCTTCCTTTTTTTCCCCCTGGACGCGCTTCTTGGCATTTTTTGCTATATGGGGACAAGAAATGAATTGCAAAGAGGAGAAACACTTCCTCGCCGGACTATTATCTTTCTCTCCAACATAAATATTTTTTCACTAGAATAAATATTTTCCACCATGTCCGTGGTTTTATGAGTGGGATTTGCGGACCTCCACCGTCTCACCACCTTCCCTGAAATATGAGAATCATTTCTCGTGGGTGGACTCGTCAGGAGGTGAAATGGCAGGGAAAAAAGAATAGACAATAAAGATGATACACGTTTGGTCACTCACTCCATCAATTTTCCACCCTCTCTCGCACGTAATTGATTGAAGTGAAGGAGCCTCAAATTTTTGCTATATATGATAGGGAGTAGTATAATCGATTTTTTCTGTCTCTGTCATTTGCTCAATTTTCAGGTTGTTTGTTTCACGGACACAGGATGTCTTTTACCTTAATTGTGACATAAATTTGTGGACCAGTAAGTGTGGCCAATAAAAAGGGCATAATTGAGATGGAAGAGTGATGAAAAACAATCATAAATATATACCCTCCCACGCAAACTTGCACCTGTTTGCCACTAAATTGATGGGAGATTCTCGTAAAAAAAAATTCCTCTGAGCACAGCTTCTGCTGAGTCCCTCAAGAAACTCCCTGACCATCAACAAAATAATCAAACAGCCAACAAATTATCTTGTGGTGAAAATTCATGTTGACACGAAATTTTTTTTTACCAAACATAAGCAGAAATTTCATTATCATCACTCCCGTTCTGGTGAAAAAAAATCATTTTAAATGGGATTTTTTCTCTGGTAAAACCCCATTGATGGCGAAATCTATTTTCCATCAATTCATTTACCTCGTTAATTAATTTTCCGTTCGACAGTGAATTTTCAGCTCTGAATTTTTCGTTTGGCGTGTTGGCGTAAATGTCTCTTCAGCAGCTTATGTGAATTTGGTAGAAAGCTAATTTTGTATTCATAAAAGCCATAAAAGAGAAAAATGAATATTGATAATTTTGAATGTTACTGTTTGTGCAATTTCCATCCCACGATTTTAATTGAATTTGTAAATTTAAATTTGTATAATATTATAATAGTTATCAAATAGAATGAATTGCATATTTTCCATTTTAAGCATTTTAAATTATAAGTTCAATTTTATATTGCTTTGAGGGAAGTTAAATGGAAGGATAAAGTAATTTTCATATATAGATTTGTAGTTGTTAAATAAGTGTAAACTTTTTTTTTCCTTAATTTACAATTTTTCACAAATTTCAAATCCGTATTTCTCAGTGTTTTCTAAAGCTCTCTCTATAAATCTAAATCCTCTTGAAAGAGTCTGAAAGCAAAGAAGAGATCATTTAAAAGCAAATGAACAGCAGTAGTGCAGAAAATGGAGAGATTCTTGGTCAAATAGACCATAAAAGCTTTCCTGAAATATTCCAAAAACGTGCGAAAATATTCCCACTATTCTCTGGCACCATGAGTTAACTCACACCCATTGTGTGCTCAATCCCCCCTTTGGGTGGCTCTATAAGGAAATGCCGCACTCGTCGGAAATCACCACTGACTCAATGGATCAAGAGACAAACACTGGACTTATCGGGAGCGTATAGAGTTCTCTATTAATAGAAGTCGGACGCTACAAGTGGACTCTTATTGTTTGCAATAATAGCCTCTCGATATCTAAGGCTGTTGATTGGATTTACCCTCTGACGTTGAGGCGTACAAAATCCGGGTTTCTTCCTAAAATGGGGAATGCAAAATGACTTTGCGTAGTGTTGTTTTGGAACTTTAAGTTCGTTTCATTTGCATTTGAAAATTTTTGAAATGCTTGTAAAATTGACTTAAATGAGCTTTACAAAATTTGCTGAATTTCACCAGAAATCCTTTGTAATACCAAATCTTCTTAAGATGCTTAAAATAACTTGAAAAATTGTCAAAACTCAAAATTTTGACTAAAACATGCGAAATTTGTTTAAATTTCCTGGATTTCCCAATTTTTTTTTTTGAATCTTTTTCTAATATTTACATTTTTGATTTTGAGGGACAGTGAGAGTATCTTCGAATATATTTGCAAAATAAACGGATTGCAATATTGCCCTAATGTCTACTTAAATGCCGAGGCAATAAAAAAGTGTCGCACTGAAGCTCTGCTATATGTCACACATTTTTTGCGATGTGATTTATATTAAATTGACCATATGAATTTTATCCATTTTATTATCATTTTCCTGCTGTGAAATGCAACACATTGACTGTGTGATGTTGAAATGTTGATCAAAGGCTGGGCTTTTTCCTTTAATGACTATGCGTGGGAATCACATAAAATAAATGATGCCAATTAATTTCAATCATGTTGAATTGTCAACAGCAAAAAATGTGCCCTAAAGAGTGTCACGAACACTGGTTTCAGCCAGTCGGTCTGTCAGTAAATTTTAAAGTTGCTGGGGTTGACGAGGAGACAGAGCTTATATCTTGAGGCACTTTTCTGTCCCACATAGCATTTTGGCATTCTTGTGATTGGCAAGGCGACAAATCTCCCTTGAAATTATGAAAAAGTCGTTCGTGCGATTTTCTGGCTTACGTTATACCTCCCGGAGAGAAAGAAGGAGATAAAAAGACGGTCAAGGGGGAGATATTATAAAAAAATGGTCTATCATTTGTAAGTGCTTATATATATGTATATAATTTTTCTCTAATTATGGCAACTTTCCATCAATATTAGGAGTGAATTTATTCATAAAATTAAATTTTATGATATAGGGGATACAGGTAAATTATTTTTTAGTGAAATATTAATTAGGAATTGGGTTATCTTGTCCTATAAAATGAGTACGTTTTCTTATAAAATCTTTTCCTAGATAGTTCAACTTTCTTTCTTTATATATTTTTGAGTTGCTGAAGCTTTTTTTAAACCCTTTCTTTCCCAATATTTCCCCCGTGGATCCTGTCGGAAACAGGATGAGGGGCACTCGAGTACAAAAATGAAAATCCCTCGTCAATTTTTCTTCAGGAGCATTTTTCCAGTTCGTTAGTTTTGTGTCCCCTGTCTCCTCGACTGAATAGAAGACACTTGACAGAACAATGGTCACATAAATTTGATACTCACGCACAACACGGAGGATTATTTCGGGATCGGAGAGACGAACCTCCCACAGTAGTGGGAGGACCTCATCGATGATCTGCGACTTGTCCAGCTTGTCGAAGATTTTCTCAATGCACTGCAACACATTGGCCATAATCTTAAGGTCACTCTGGTTCTTCTCGAACACCAGCTTCATCTTTGGCAGGATCATCCGTCTGATGGCCATCTCATCCAGATACTCATACACATTTATGACGGCCACGAGGGCGGCATTCTGAGAGAAGATGGAAAATTCCATTTTCTTACATCCATCTTGGCTCAACGATGCCCATGGCACAAAGTTTTAATTGAAAAGTGATTCTGGGATGCGAATATCAATCAAAAGTTACACTAATAGGACTCACCTGCACCTGAATCGTGGTACTTTCGAAGGCATTAAAGAGGAGTGGGAGGATTTCCAGGCGGACTTCATCACGGGACGTCTTCTGCAGAATTAAATGTAAATTCTCCAGCAGCGTCACCGTAGCTTGGACAGTTTTGGGTGAGACGAAGAGGCAGCTGGCGAAAAGGAACATTAAGGAAGCACTTAACTTTCTCCGCATTAGATATGCTAATTTTTATCTTGAGATTTTTTTTTCATCTCCCATGCTAAAACTTTTATCCAGCAAGTGTAATGTTAATCCAATCCTTTTCAATTTACTACCATTTCCTCCCGGTTTTTCTGTTAATTCACGCGAGAAAAGTTTTTGCAACTTAAGTTAAACACTCAGTTAATTTTCTAATTCTTCAGTTTTCCCAGATAATACATTTTCAACTTTCTTCTACTTTGGACGAATAGAGTGTTACAATTTTATAGTGAGGATAAAATCGACATAAGAGGATTGAAAGTTTTTCTGCAGCGAGCATTAGTTCGGTCTAGAAGGGCTATTAAGTGAAAATTTGAGATAAATTTGGTTATTTTTAGAGTAATTGATTTTGAAGAAATGCAAAAATCTCTTCTAGTTATGTTTTATGGCTCAATAGTTCGAGAAGATCAAAAGTAAACCTAAAGAGAATGATTTTATTTTAATTGCTTTTTTTTTAATACTTTGACGAATTAATTTTGCAAATAAATAAATTCAATTTATCCAGAAGCACAAATTGGAAATAAATCAATTCTGAAAATATTTTTCAACTCCTTCCCATGTCTCACCTGCTCGCAGTTCATATTATTTTGCTTTGAATCTCTCCCTCATAAATTCATGGAATGTTTCCTTCAACATTTCACGTGCTTTTCATCTGAAATTCCACAAGTTCGACTCTCCCCCCCCCCAGAAGCCCCAGACAAACTTGCCCCCCATGAAGAATGGACTAAGAATATTTATGGGGGAAAGTTTCGTGAGAGTGTCTTACCGAAAAATGGGTAAAATAGTTTCTTCATATTCTTCCACGGTGGATTCCTGCACGAGCACAAGAATAGGCTGAAGGACGGCTGCCAGGGAGTCCTGAGTCTTGAGGTCAGGCTGCAGGGAGGGCCAGACGTGCTGCCACCACAGTTTCTGCACCATAAGATTACAATTGGCTTGGTGGAAGGAATGGGTGGTGGGTGGTGTTGCAAAAAACTTACTCTGGGTATGTAGGGAAGAACCTCTTTGAGTGTTGTTCGATAGAAGTTCACCTTTTGCGGTGAATCTTTCATATTTATCACATCGAGAAACTGGAGGGCATGAACTGCGGGATCGCTAAAAGTTTACATATATACGAAAATCATGAATTTTACACATAAAAGTGGAATTTTTAAAGAGTGGATTTTCTTTTTTTTCTTCCTGTAATTTAAGAGTGATAATTTTCAATTTAACACCCTTTTATCGCAAAACTTTCATCCTGGCGATGTGTTGTGCAATATAAATGTAGAAAAAAGTGTGGGTGGCTTTAATTAATAGCATGAGATAGAGTTTTAAGGAAAATTAATTTCACTTCCGCACTGCTGAGCTAATTAATTGGATAAGTAAAGGTTTTTTTTTGCGCCTCTGCAGTTGTGCATGTTCAACATGAACACTCATTATGAAATGTGCGACCGTGTTATCAGCACGCGGGACTTTTTTCTCACCTCACTCATCCACTGGGGAAATCTCTATATCGATTGCAGTGATAATTTCCCATTTTCTCTATTTGCTCATGTGAGGGAGGAAAATCTTACATTTGCTGCCATCAGCAAATCCCCATAAGATTCTTTTCTCGTAATTCAATATTCTCTCATCATCCAATTTGCACCGAAGCAATATTTCTGGTAAATTAATTCTACAGCAAGAGATGACTTAGTGTTGGGAAATCAATTAATCTCCGTTGGGGAAAAACACCATGAAAAAATATTTCTTTGACATGCTTTCGGATATGGGTCGGTCCTATATAGAGAGAGTTTTCCTTGTCTGGATCTGAAGAGGATAATGAGCTTAATGTGGCGGCATTGTGTCTAATGGTAATGACAAAATTATGTTGTTCAGTTAAATAATGCTTTGCGAATGAGAAAAGACGGAACCATATCTCGCCTATGGCTAAACATGTGGGAATTATCGAGGTATACGGAAGACACTGAGAGTGTGAAAGTCACAGGGAAATTTATCGACATCCTTTCTCTCCCTGAGTGAAGGCGTCGCAGGCAGAATATTCCGGGGGAGATGAGTGACAAAGTCATTTAAGTTTCCGCCACCCATTCCCCACGCAATTCTGCGGCTTGAGGAGAGACTTCTCCATGGTCTGTGACGATCCTTATCTCCATTTGTGCCACATCCCTCACATACAGGGAAAACCACACTCGTACATGGGGCTAGGCGATGAAACAATCCAGCCACTTTATCTACATTCCCATTAAGTAGTGTCATATATAGCAACTGCTCAAGCAATGTCATTAGCTGGGAGAATATTGAAAATTTACATATTATATTTTAGCCAAAAATGCTCAACTTTCTTCAGCTGGAGTTCATAAAACTTTATGATCTATTTTTAAATTTTAGCCAAGACTCCAACAGTGAGTATATTTTATATTCATTTGCTATACCTACAAAAATTCAAATTTGTTTGATATTATAAATTGAATTTAATGCAATGAGCCTGGGAAAATTGTGCTCACAAAGAACATTTATATAATTGGATTTTGCTCTGTGTGAATTGAAATCCAAAAAATAGTTGAAAAAATTTATATCTACTTTAATACAATTTGCAGTGAATGTGGATTTATAGCAAAATTTTCAGGACTATTTCAAACAGGAGTTAATCGTTGTACACATGAACAAGACTGGATTCGCCAATTATTTCTTTTTTGTTATCCTCAGAGAATAAGTTGTTCAGAAAAACTTCGAAACTTAGATTTTATAACGAAAGATTGTGAACTTTTAGTTACTTTTAGAGACATTTTGGGGCTTTCTTTATTCTTCTTTCTCTCTAAATGTTAGTTAATTTTCACAATTTTTAGGATTTTCATGAGCTTTGGGGAACTTTCTAAAGTTTTTCCAGACTTTTAGATCTTTTTAGGCTTAACTATGGAAATTTTATTCAGAGCTTTCGGCAAGTTTTCGAAAGTTGAGCTCAGAGTTAAGTGGCTCACTTAAGAAATTTATTATGCGTTAGGGTTATATTCATCTATTCCTTGCAGTGAATCATCCTTGTTTTTGAGCCTAAGAAATTTACATCTATTTGATGTTTATTTAGTGCCAACAATATCCTTTCTTAAGGAAAATAGAATCGTTTCATCAGAACTTTGTCGTTTTGTTTCCTGATGCTATTTTGAGAAAGTGTAGAAGCGCGTGGCACAGATTACATTTCACATGAATAGTGAAACATTGATCAAGAGAAAACGCTTAAAGATATATTGAGTGGAAAATTCGTGCATATTTTAACGGTTAAATACGCCTTTATTGGCAATTGTTCTCCGACAAAGATTCATGCGACACAATAGAATAATTACCCGAGAATGTTAATAATGGATGAGAAGCAGGAAAAAATGCTCAAGCCATTAAGAATATAATTGTGTGGGAAAGTATGGAATTCTCAGAGTCTTGAGAATTTCCGCATGAGAACAAAGAACGGGTATTTGATCCTTTCTTGGGGGAAAATATACTTGAGAAATTCCTTAGTTTCTCCTTAGATCTGCACTTGATTGCACATAACACAATTAATTGTACTCTAAATTCTCCATTGAAATGAATATCAAATATCCTTGTGCAAATATCGATAATATTTGCAATCAGATAATGAACAAAGCCTTTTATGTGGAAGGAAATTGTCTGACTCAGCTGAAGCCGATGTTCAATTGAATGACGATGGGAAATGCCCACACAAGAGGATGCATCAATGACAGGATATTAGTCGAGAATTAAATGGAGTGGAATTAATGAGAATCTTCCCATTCTATATAGGTGTTTAATTATTGCACAATATACTTACCCAAAATACTTGATCAATTGCAGCAGTTGAGCTGTGGGTCTTGAAGTTGGTTCCTTGCTCACTAGCCGGGAGGTTGCTTCTTGGAGAGGAATTGGAACACGGGGAAGCATGTTGTGTACACCATCATCCAACTGCCAGGAAAGCATTCGAAAGAACATTTACAAAGTGATTTATAATATGGTGAAAATTGTTTTTTCATCATCAGCATTCAAGGGAAAGTGGGACGGAAATGGTTAAAGGCTAATTTGTTGCAAGCTTTACAGCTCTCTGCCAGGAAATTACACTTTTATCAAGAAAAGCCATTTTTACCCATAAATTTCCAGAATAATTTAACTTGGAGGGTGAACACTTTTTTTTGTGCTCGCAATATTCTCGAGAATGAAAAGCTCTGAAATCACATGACTTTCCCAACCCAGGTGAAAAATGATCAGTCGATGGAAGCAATTTTGCAGAAAGGTGCTTAGGAGAAACCACTCTTATTTGCACATGGTGATTGCACGAGGATGATAAATGGTAATAGTTGTGCATGTCTCTGCAATAAATCACCATCAATTTATTTAGTGTGCAATAAATCCATCAGCGGCAGAATCATCTATTCTCACTTTTATTGAATTAGACACCCACTTTGGCAAATAAATCTGCTAGTACTTTCACGCGGAGGCACGAATTACGCTCACGAAATAAATTTTAATTCATTTTGTGATGTGAAGATTTGTGACCTTTCGTTTTCTATTAATTTTTCGAAAGATTAAAATTAGTTTTGCAAAAGAAATTAGAGTTTAAGCTGCTTTAACAGAAACACAATTCAATGCATATTATTCATAACTTATTTTATCCGCGTGTATTTTGAGTCAATTGAATATAGAACATCAATGATTGGAGTTTGTGAACTTTTCCACCTGGAACGGTGTACACCATCCGCTCAGGATTTCCACCCCAGAGTCATTTTCACTGGTAATTATTTGCAGAATAATGCCTCTAACGTGAAATGGTACACATGCAGGGAAACAGAGGGAAATATACATATCTCTGCACAATATCGCTGCCAGCGCATAATTAATATTAAAAGAGCAAATGGAAATAACTCTGCTGTAGTTACCATTAAGTCTTGCGGTTATAGTGAAATGGGAAAATTAAAATTCTTCCTCCCCAAGGATATTTATGAGACATAATATTTGCACTTTCAACACCTAGAAATATTAGGATTTTCACAGAAAATACTAACACAGAAAAGAAGTGTTTTCAAAAGTATTCAATAAAAAGTAGAGATAGATAACTAAATTAATTAGGACGATCGAAAAGCGAGAAATAATTTCGGTAATTGTTTCAATTATTAACTGCAATTTCATTCCCCAAATATCTCTTACCGTTGCAATTATATATTTAATTAAAATTTGCATATATTATCAGGTAAGCAACTAATTGGCAACGAAAAGAACGAACTACATATATATCTATTGAAGGACTGTTTTTCATGAAAGTTGATTGCAATACACGTTTGGAGAGAAGGTGAAAATGTCCTCATTATAACACATCAGATAACCCAACAATTTCTCGCTGGACTTTTGCATAAATTTCCAATGAAAAACCTAATTCATGAGCGAATTGCAGTCAAGCGTAGTTTCGTACTTGCGATGTGAACGAGAGCGACCACAAGGGATTTATGGTTAGTGGTTGTTAATGGTTTTAAATAAGTTGTGAGCATGATTATTAAGCTGTGAATTAATTTCTCCCCTTTGAAAATCACCGAGAGATTATATAATTTACTAACTGGAGAAGCTCGTATGAATTATCCACTGCAAACTTTCTTTTCAATATCCGTACAATGGACTTTCGATTGGGGAGAATGTGCGGAAGTATTTTTGAAATTTTCCATTGTTACAGAGACTCACTCAATAGGATTAATTCGCTAATTTCGAAATTTGTATGATTAAAGAACTTTTTTTTCACTTTTGCCTGGCTTCAAAGCTTTCAATATCCCACCTGAATTGGGCTATGAATAAATTTATGCATGGGAGGAAATATGAGGCAATGGGCAGGAATGAAATTAATATGTATAGAGAGGATATAATGATATGCCATTTCCACTCACCAGTTCTAATTGCTTTAAATACGCTGAAGTGGAGTTATTTGCTTGAATTAATGGTCGTCCATGATTGAATATTGCACAAATCACCATTCCCAATGAGAACATATCACTGAGGATGCTGCAAGTTGAGCGGATTTGAATTTCAGGAGCTGCAATTGGCAAATAAAATACACTTTCAGTTATCTCACTTGAGCGGATTACCCCAATCAATTATTAAGTTAGAGAATCTCAACTCCTTTAACTACTACCAACTCACCCATAAAATCCAAATTGGGTTGCATCATCTTCGACTGTCTGGAACTCCACGGTTGACACATGATCGGATCAACTGCATCGGACTCACTGACATGCTCTACAAAAAGAAATCACGAGAGTCTTCTTATTAAAAAAAATGTGTCCACTCTTGATTTTCTTGCATGTCACATTTACCAATGAATTCAAGACCCGCCAGCTTCCACGTTCCCTTCTTTGTCACCAAAATTGATGAGGGACAGACATTTTTGTGTATCACATGGCCAGAATAGTGAAGAAATGACAAGGCCTCGATGATCTGGATATTAAGGGAAGAAAGAGAAAAAAGCTCATATTTAGCCTCACTCTCGGGCATTTTAAATTCAACACATCACTCAGGAGAAATCCTTTCTCACTATCTCTTCGGCTTTTTGGTGTGAAACCACAACTTTTCATCCTACGTGGAATAATAATTGGTATGTGGGGATGAAATTGGGGATTAGGGACAAACCCAGGTTGACGACTCATTTTAAATTTCACACCCACAATCCCAGGGGTTTCTTGGCAATTTCCTCCCAGACACAAATCTCAAAAGTTATTTGAGAGCGACTCCTGAGCTGTCAATCGATATGTCTTAAAGTTTCTTGCTAAGGTATTTACTTTTTGGGTTAAAGCTTAAAACATAGTCACTGAACGCTCTGTTGCTAATTATTTTTTAGATCTTAGGTTTCACTTAGATTTCAATAAAGATTTCTATTAAGAGAAGTTGGGCTTAGACTAGGTTTTAGATGTCGAAGCTTAGTTTAGTCTTGATTTCATAGAAGCTGGACTTAAATTTGCTAATGTGTGGACGAGATACGTTTAGATTTGATAATCCATACCGAGATGCCGAATTTAGACTTGCTTATATACTTATAAGCTACGCTTAAACTTTTTCGTTCGCCAAGTTTGTTCGTCGTTGCTTCGATTGTTCGTTCGCTAAGTTTGTTCGTCGTTGCTTCGATTTTTCGTTCGCCAAGTTTGTTTGTCGTTGCTTCGATTATTCGTTCGCTAAGTTTGTTCGCCGGTGCTTCGATTATTCGTTCGCTAAGTTTGTTCGCCGTTGCTTCGATTATTCGTTTGCTAAGTTTGTTCCTCATTGTTGCGAATGTTCGTTCGTTCTCTAAGTTTGTTTGTCGTTGCTTCGATTTTTCGTTCGCCAATTTTGTTCGTCGTTACTTTGATTTTTCGTTCGCCAAGTTTGTTCTTCTTTACTTCGATTGTCTTTTTAATGCGGACAAGTCACGCTTAGACTTTCTTCTATGTGGAGAACCTAGTCTGAAACTTACCCCCCAATTCAACTTTGCGTTTTACAGTCTCGTAGACCATAAACTTACAGATTTGCGATTCAACTTTGCGTTTTATCTTGAAAATTATGACAAGTCTCCAAATCTCATTCGAACGAGATCCTACGAGAAATGCGATT
>CAKKOB020001172.1:1752-26329 GCA_918844115.2 Phlebotomus perniciosus | reverse complement strand
CGCTTTGCCAGTTCCTATCTGGCTTGCTAGTAGATTTCCGCCATTTTTGAGAAGACTAAAATAACCCCAATCGTATTTGGAGCAATTTTTCCTCATTTTTACAGAAAACTCATGAGAAATCTTCTCTAAAAATGCATGGGAACCTAAAAAACAGTCCCAATAAACTGCGCTTAAATAGGAAAAATATCATGAAGACGCCTTCAAGTGGACCAATCTAAGTTTTCCATTTGAATTTCGATGAAAATCACTTCAATAGACACTCTAGTGGGATTTTTCGCCTCTTCAAGCTGCTGAAAATGGATTTTCAACGAAAAAAGACACAAATTGTTTTCCGCGCGTCGCTGTCAAGTGTCAAAAAGGAACTGTGAGTCGAATTGACATTTGGCGGCGGATTTTATTATAGGAGTGAGAAATATATATAAAAATGGGCTTTTTGGGACACCATTCCCCGTTAGAGTGAATTTCTGTTGGATTTTATGTGAAAATAGCTGAAAATTTGGGAAAAATTGACTGAAATATTTGAGAAATAAGATTTTGGGGTATTTCAAAATGGCGGATCGTTTTCTCTCCATGAGAAAGACGTTCTACAACAAACGGACAGAAACCAGGAAAAAATCAATTTAGCATCTTCCTTACATCGGAATCGTGATGTTGACGTCGTTTGTCGAAGTGTTTCGGCCCACCGAATCCACCGCCGCGCCTCCCGCGTTGCCGCTTCCTCTGCCGCCTGTACTCGCCCGAATCATAACTGGAGTAGCTGCTATAGCTGTGATCTGACTCATTGTCATAGTGACGCTGCTGTGGACTTCCACCTCTTATGCACAGCATCTCGTAGTCTTCCACATTGTCCTCCCTGGGCGCCCTGTCGCCCTTCACAGCCTTCCTCTTGGCCTCCTTCGACTCCTCGCGCTTCCTCTTCCGCCGCCGCGGCGGCTTCTGATCCTCAGCCCCGTTCCGCGGACGCTTGGGCGCCTGAGATGGTCCAGGGGTGCTTCTTGGCTGCGGCGCCTTCTCACTGGGCTCCGCCACTTCAATTCCATCCTTTTTCAGCACATTTGCAATTGCCTTTTCAACACGAACCGCCCACTCGTCGGTTGGTGTGTCTTTCGGATCAGCATCTGCTGAAGACATGCCGATTAAAAGAAATTTTAATTTCCAAGTTAAAAATATAAAGTTAAACAGTTCTTTACGACGATTTTTGAGCTCATAAGCTCAAAACCATAAAAATTTAACTATTAACACGTGAAGAGATAGCGGCATTTTTTTGTCGTTGCTTCATGCGAAATTTAAATTGTCTTCCATTATTGTAGTGTAGACCATGGGTCGTAATAAGAAATATAGAGGTCATTATTTGCTTTTTTGCTTGTTAAAATGTATTTTGTGATACTCATTGCAGGATTTTTGCCCAGAAATGCTGAATATCTAGTAAATATCTCAGCTAGAATTTGAAAACGATGTTTCTAACCTCATAAAAATGTCTTCCCGCTAAAATTGTAATTCAATCTCAATATTGCGAAGTAAAGCGACAAGTTTAGAATAAAATTTTGGGACAATCCAATGCGATGTGGTGTAATTGAGGCTATTTACATCAACACGTATTAGATTGAGATTGGATTGTCCCAAAATCCGACTTTAATCTTGTCGATTTACAAGGAAGTGGAGGGATTGAATTACAATTTTAGCGGGAAAAAAATTTGAGGTTAGTAACATTGTTATCGACTTCTAGTTAAACTTTTTCATTAGATTTTGAAGAAAGAGCCTTCATATTAGCCTTTTTATCCTTTAATTTTTTGAAAAAGACAGAAAAGTCCTAAATAATTTATTTCGTTGCATTTTGCCACCAAAACAAGTATAAAATGAGGTTAGATTAGTCATCAAACGTTACCCGAATTCTCTTCACACGATCCGATTTTTTGGGACAATTGGTACAGATTCAATCCAATCTAATTTCTTCCATCAATCGAAATTGGATTTGCCATTTACATCGTTTACAAAGATTAATCTGAATCCAATTCAACGAAGTAAATGATCTGAACGAGGCGATTTACATCGCCATGTTCTCAACTTTTAGCTGAGATTTTTATTAAGTTCAGTATTTCTTGGTAAAAATTTAGAGTTGTAGGCCTTGTGGCTTGATAGCTGGGGCCGTAAAAATTAAAAGACAAAAAAATTTAGAGTTTGTCTCGAAATTATTTCATTTCTTGAAGGTTTTAAAGAAAGAGCATTCATATTACCCTTTTTGTCCTTCATTTTTTTTTAAAGCACAAGTTTTAAATAATTTATTTCGTTGCAGTCGCTGCATTTGCCATCAAAACAACCATAAAATCAGGTTAGATTAGCCGTCAAACGCTAGTCCGAATTCTTTTCACACGCTCAGGAATTTTTTGGGACAATTGGGACATATTCAATCCAATCTAATTCCTGAAGGAAGCGCTTCAATCAAGCGGGATTGGATTTGCCGTTTACATCATTTACAAAGATTAATCTCAATACAATCAGACGAAGTAAGTGATCTGAATGAGGCCATTTACATCGCCGCAATGAATTAAGATTGGATTGTCCCAAAATCTGAATCTAATCTTATCAGTTTACATCGATAATTTATTTTCTGAGGTTAGGAACACTGTTCTCGGCTTCTAGCTGTAATTTTTACTAAATATTCAGTATAACTGAATATCACTTTTCTGAAAAAGACTCACAAAAGTCTTGAATAATTTGTTTAGCGATATTTTCTACCAAAAAAGCATATATAAAATGAGGTTAAATCAGATGTTATATGGTACTCTGAATTCCTTTTCGCGCGCTCCGAAAAATTTTGGGACAATTGGAACAAATTGAATCCAATCCAGCGAGTCGGATTGACAAAATTAAGATTAATCTCAATCCAATCCGACGAAATAAATGATCTAATTGGGTTCGAAACTTACCTTCCCTGACGATCTTCTCATTCTTAGCACTCTGAACATCCTTCTTTTCAACTTCCACCTTCACTAATTCCACATCATCCCCATCAGACTCTATTTCACCATCCTCCAGATCAATGTCACTCCTTTCTGCACTTTTGTCATCAGTCTCCATCAGTATTTTCTGTTTTTCAGCTGCAAAAAATACAAATCATTCCAATTCATCATCGGCATATCATATCATAGTAGGCTGCAACAAAATTATATTTCGTTGAAACATAGTAATGTTTCACCCATGTTTCTCGCAAATGCACATCATTTTCTGCTTCATCATTTTTGCGTTCACAACATTTTCCACCCTACTGTATACTTCAGTCATTGAAGTCATTGATGAACACTACTATGGCGTAAAAATAACAAAAAATTGACCTGAAAATAAATGTGAAACCCTTTTCCATCTCCTTCAAAAATTTCTTACCAAATTTCTCCACTTTTTCTCCAGATAGCATAAACTTGTTCGTCATCGGTATTTATAAAAATTGTCCCCTCCATTATCAGTAAAAAAAATAACAGGGTAATGCAAAAGTTGATAGAAAAATTGATTGTATTAGGTAATTTTTTTCAAGTTCATAACTTGAGGGGAATATTTTTAAACAATCAAGGGTCATAAATTTCAAGGGGACGGATTTTTCAAAGCATTAAAAAAGAGCAAGAGGAAGGAGGCTTCGCGGGATGCTCGCAGTAACCCAGATTACAATATTTTCTCAAATTTGGACCTAAAAATGCTAATCCCCAGAAAGCATTACTCTGTCGTTATTTAGCATTTTCCTTTCGGATTTCCTTAATTTTCAAAAGAATTTTTACATAACCTCACCTTTTCCAGTCATTTTCATTGTAAAAAATAACAAAAACCGAAAGAAAAAAGCTCAAAAATGCAAAATAAGGACTGAGCAAATCCATTCTAGGGGTTTTCCATCCATTTTTGGGATAAAATTTGTTAAGTGTCATCTTGAACTGGCATGCCAGATGATCATGATCATCTTTTTGATGCAAACCATTCTTTGAGTAGTTTAATTCTGATTCTAACCGTTTTCTTTGCACTGAATACATTTGATTTGTCCTTATTTAGCATTTTTGAGCCTTTTCGTTTTCCTTCGTTTTATAAGAATTTTCACATAACCTTACCTTTCCCCTGTCATTTTTATTGTTAAAATAAAGGAAAACCGAAAAGAAATTGCTCAAAAATGCAAAATAAGAACTGAGGAAATGAATTCTGACGGTTTTTCAAACACTTTTGGGCCATAATTTGGGAAGTGTCATCATGAATTGGCATGCCAGATGACCATGATCATCTTTTTGAAGGATATCATGATCATCCTTCGAATTAGACTAAAAGGGAACCCTAATTCTAACCGTTTTCTTTGTTTTGAATACATTTTCTCAGTCCATATTTAGCATTTTTGACCATTTTCTTTTGTTTTAATAAGAATTTTCACATAACCTCACCTTTTTCCTGTCATTTTTATCGTGAAAATGAACGAAAACAGAAAGGAAAATGCTCAAAAATGCAAAATAAGAATTGAGCAAATGCATTTTGGGAGTTTTCATCCATTTTTGGATCAAAATTAGGAGAGTTATCGAGAATTGGCATGCCATGATCATCTTTCTGATGCAAATCATGATCATCCTTTGAATTAGACGAAAAAGGAACCCTGATTCTAACCATTTTCTTTACACTGGAAGCCAAAAAACCGTTAGGATACCATTCAAATCTCGTGACAAACTAACAGACAAACGAACGACTAACAAAGCGATGGATTACAATATTGCTCCTTCCGATAATCCAAGGGGCGAGCTAGAGCAAAAAAAAACTACAAGACATTCTGGGTCACCCTATGATGCCACGCCATTCGCGTGAAAGCGGAAAGGGAATGAAGGCGAAAACAAAATGGCTGAATGGAGAATTATTTTCGGGTGGATGGGAGAAAAAGCGTGAAATGAGCTTCCCATGGGTTACGCGCACCCCAATTTAGCGCCCCCGGGGGGAAAATGATGTGCATTTGCCCTGCAATTGAGACTTTGGCGCTCGTGATTTACCAGTTATTTGTGATTAAAATAAATACCACTTTGTCTACAAATACTCGGCTCTCGACTCAGGAAAAAAAATCATTTGCATTCAAATCACATTATCTTGGGCGAGAAGAGACAAAAAAATATAAAGTAAAAGAGATTAATGACTTTGTTAACTCTCTATAAAAATTGATACTTGAATTTTCTTAATTTTCGTTTCAAGAGCTTATAGTTTTTTCGACGATGCGACGCTCTCCACGACTTCACATTTTCTGAGTCACCTTCTCGCTCTCCGCCCGACTAAATACGACAGCATTTTCCCCACATAATGGCTGTCAAGCTGTTTGAGATTCACCACGACGCCAGCGCCACCGCTGGTGGGATATTTTTCGCGCCATTTCGCGCCAAATTTTACTCACCACAAAACGAATCTTTTGAGAAATTGGAGAAATTCAATGGATTTCTGCAAGATGAAGAGGATCAACATAAAATAAGTGAAAGAAAAAGTAATTTTTCATGTTTTTTTTTCTTCTCCATGAGATTCATTTGCGCTAGTATCATACAAATATCTACAAGAGGGTCGCTAGTTTTCCATTTTTCACTCGAGAGTAAAAAAAATACATTATTAAAAAATTGTCATAAATAGGTGTTTACAAAAAATGATAACAATTGTTAAGAGGCGTGCAATCTTGTCTTATTGGTGTCTTAAATATTAACTTCGTTAATTTTAGTCATTAATTTGTCACTTTGCACTTTGAGTATTTCCTCTGCGTCCTCGGACATTCCACGGACACTTCTCCCAGTGAATAACTTAAGTACTAAAAATCTTTCTCTTTTATCTCACAATCACCATTAAGTCGCGTCGTCCTTCTTGGGACGCAGAATAAAGTTGAGATTGTGCGCCGTATTCACGGCATAGTAGACATTCGCACTGGCTGGCATCACGAGCTCACGATCCGGAAGCACCTGCGCCAGAGTATATCTGTCCGGATCACCCTCGAGTGTTAACTTCATCATGGCATTCCGTATAACCTGGGGCGTCCTCTCATTGTTGCCTAGCATAATACTTTTGTACAGGACAATACCATCCAGTTCCACATTCTCCGTCTCATAAGTCACGCGGATGATGTAGAAATCCGGTGAGGGATTCTTCATGGGGGAGCTTTGCACCAGCTGCGCATTTATGTGGGATGCTTTGGTTTGATTTGACTGACTCTTCTGCTGCTGTCCACTCGATGTGCTCGATGACTCCAGCGACAGGGACGATGTGCTGCTCGCAGCCGACATGATGGAGGCATTTGGTGGAGTCGCATCTCTGTCCAAGGAGTTGTTGCGGGAACTAAACAAGTTTAATCAAGTTACTTAGAGTTTAAGACAAATGGAAGGGTTCAGAGTTTGATGTAAATAAATTGTTTGTAAAATTTAGTTAGAGATTTGTTAAATTGGAAAGAACAAACTTGTTGCTCAAAAACTATAAATTTTTGTTAAATGTTTGAAAATTATACAAATTATTACAAACAAATTTTACCAATCTTTTGTTATTTTCAAGTTTATATCCCGAAAGAATCTCATTACATAAATTTTTACAAATTTTCAAAATAACATTTTTTAAGTAACAATAAAATCTAGGATAAAAGATTTAATGAAATTCCTGAAGCTTTAAAAAAATTTTAGCTTTTGATTAAAGTTTTTTGAGCTTTCATTAAATTCCTGAAGCTTTAATGAAATACTGAAAGCTTCAACAAAAATTCTAGGAGTTCATATGAAATTCCTGGAGTTTTATTGAAATTTTTCTTGCTTCTATTAAAATTCCTGAAATTTTAACAAAAAATCCTTGAGCTTTTTTAAATTCCAGAAGCTTTAATGAAATTCTAGGAGCTTTCATAAAACTCTTTGAGCTTTAATAAAGAAAGATCCCGAAGCTTTATTGAAATTCTTTGAACTTTAACAAAAATCCTTGGAGCTTCAATGAAATTCCTGAAGCTTTCATTGAATTCTCAAAGCTATAATAAAAATCCTGGAGCTTTCATTAAATTCTTGAAGCTTTAATCAAAATTCCTGGAGCTTTAATGAAATTCCTGAAGCTTTAATGAAATTCTTGAAGCTTTAATGAAAATTCTTGAAGCTTGAATGAAAATTCTCAGAGCTTTAATGAAATTCCTGGAGCTTTCATTAAATTCTTGAAGCTGTAATCAAAATTCCTGGAGCTTTAATAAAAATTCTTGAAGCTTTAATGAAATTCTTGAAGCTTTAATGAAATTCCTGGAGCTTTAATGAAATTCTTGAAGCTTTAATAAAATTCTTGAAGATTTAATGAAATTCTTAAAGCTCTAATCAAAATTCCTGAAGCTTTAATGTAATTCTTGAAGCTTTAATAAAATTCTTGAAGCTTTAATGAAATTCTTAAAGCTTTAATGAAAATTCTCAGAGCTTTAATGAAATTCCTGGAGCTTTCATTAAATTCTTAAAGCTTTAATCAAAATTCCTGAAGCTTTAATGATATTCTTGAAGCTTTAATGAAATTCTTGAAGCTTTAATTAAAATTCCTGGATCTTTCATTAAATTCTAAGAGCTTTAATTAAAATCGAGGAACTTTATACTAAAATTCCATAAGCTCTTATAAAAATGTCTGGAGTTTTAATTAAATTCCTAGTTTCAAAAGATCCTAAAGTTAGGATAAAATTCATGTATTTTTGGAAAGGTATTTAGAATATTTCAAATGAAAAATCCCTATATATTCAAAAAACAATTTTTTTAGATCTTTCAAAATGGCGGATCTGATCATCACGCCTTTGCGGTCGGTAGGAAACCTAATGCTCATTTCATATCTGTTTTAATCTTCTTTTCAAAATTAAATAAAAGCCCTTACCTTGGTGTTGAATTATTGAAATCACAGTAAAACTGGGATCCTGCTCCTGAACTCGAGTTCGAAGCTATCGAATCACTCTTCTTGTGACCCTGTGTGACCTTCTTCACCTCAGTGGGTGGCTCCAGCAGGCACGACAGATTGTGCGCCTCCTTCTCGTCCAGCACCAACAGCGACGCGAACCACCGGTCGAACAGAGCATCCTCCGGCAGATGGTAGGCATTGGCAGCTCCCTGGAGCAGCTTAATCTGCGCCAGAACCTCAAACTCCTTGCGACGCTTATCGAAGTTGATCAGCACGTCGCCAATGGTGTCGGGAATGGCCGCGTGAATCATGGTGAGGTCCGTGAGGAAGGTCCCCAAGTACGGAATGGTGCCATGGCTGATGTGGGTGTTCTGCTTCTGGAACACCTTCTGCAGATGTCTGTCATTCTGACCCGCCGTGTCGGCAAACTTGGCCGTTCCCTCTCGCATCAACACTTCCCGCTGGGCGCACGCATTATTATCCTCTGAGAATATCCTCGCCAGTTCATTGAACAACTCCAGCTTCTCCCTCACCAGAGCCGCCCATGTCTTGGACAGGCGATAAATAGCATTAGACTGCAATCCCGACACGATCGCCTTCAGCGAGGAGAAGTTCTTGAGGATCCTCAACTCCTGGGCGATGTCAATCCACGTGGCGATAATCAGTGCTCGCTCCTGCAAGGATAAACCCCGTTAGGATTGAATTAAGGGGATCAGAGCTTCAGAAACTCACCTGCGGCTTCAGTCTGGGTTCGACTAGAACACTCGAGATGACACGAAATGAAACTGCATTGAATTGGGTGACTGTAGCCAACACAGTGTTCGCCTCATGCTTGTCCTTTCGTGACCAGATCGCTCCGAGGCACTGATGTGGCACCAGACGCTTGAACAATTCCTGCAAAGACCAAACAATTCAACCCAATGACTTATAGAAAATTACTCAGTGTTGCACCCGTGAAGTATACGCCTAAAAAGAAAAAAACCCTCACCATGTCCATTCGAGTGAGTTGCTCAGCAAAGTGCTTCACAGGCACATGGGGAAACCTGTACGAGTGCAGGATATGTAGCTGAGGAACTCGGAAGGCGGGCGTCAGACATAATCCACCAAACTGATCCGTGAGATCCAGTCCATCCTGGGAAGACCACGATCTGATCTGATGATTCTTCGTGCGACTCACTCGATCTAATCTCAGTGCTGCCTTCATGTGAACCTCAGAGTTGGGCAATCGCTTCGCCGTGAAGGTGAGTAATCTCTGTAGATTACTCGCTTCCCAGTCCTCAGGATACCCATCCAGCCACACATGGAGGGCCGAGACGAGGCTCTTCTTGTGCTCAGCCGACACCGTGTCCGAGTGCAGGGGCTCCGCATGGAGGCGCTCATATCGCGCCAGGAGGAGCTCAAGCACCTTCTCAGGTTGGGCGAAGGTGCGATATGTGGCCATGAAGACATTGATGAAGGTGCTCTCGAGTTCGCCATCATCAGTAGCTAAAGCCTCCACGAGACGCGGGAGGGTGGCGGCCTTTATAAAGCGGACACGCACCGTCTCCCACTCCAAATGGGAAATATCATCATCGGAGTCTTGCTGTAAGAAATTTAAATTGTTAATTTTGCTTAATTAGCTTTGGTAAATCTTTATAGGTCTACTTATGGGACTACGGAAGGGTAGGCTAAATTTGAAGGTTGGCTTAAAGCTTAAGAATATCTTAAAGCTTTTAAAACTAGCTCATAGCTTTAAAACTAGCTTAAAGATTAAGACTAGCTTAAAGCTTTTAAGACTAGCTGAAAACTTAAGACTAGCTTAAAGTTTAAGGCTTTCTTAAAGTTTTTAGGACTAGCCTTAAGTTTAGGGCTATCTTTAAGTTTTTAAGACTAGCTTGAAGTTTAAGATTAGCTTAAAGCTTATGGCTAGCTTAAAACCTAGCTTAAAGCTTAAAACTAGCTCAAAGCTTAAAGTTTTCAAGACTAGCTTTAAGTTAAAGGCTTCCTTAAAGCTTTTAGGACTAGCCTTAAGTTCAGGGCTATCTTTAAACTTTTAGGACTAGCTTGAAGTTTAAGATTAGCTTAAAGCTTATGGCTAGCTTAAGGCTTAAAACCTAGCTTAAAGCTTAAAACTAGCTCAAAGCTTAAAGTTTTCAAGAATGGCTTCAAGTTATAATATAATAATAATAATAATTTATTCAAACTCTAAATGATGTTTAAGGCTTTCTTAAAGCTTTTAGGACTAGCCTTAAGTTTAGGGCTATCTTTAAGCTTTTAAGACATAGCTTAAACAAAGTTTATGGCTAGCTTAAGGCTTAAAACCTGGCTTAAACCTTAGAACTAGCTCAAGACTTAAAACTTTTAAGATTAACTTAAAGTTTAAGTAGGCATAGTTTCCAGCTTAAGACAAGCTTAAAGTTCAAGACTAGCTTAAAGTTTAAGCCAATCTTAAAACTTAAGACTAGCTCGATTAGCTTAAAACTTTAAGGTATTCCGTTCTATTAAAACCGTTACATATTAAAACGATTATAAAAGAAAATATTAAGTTTTTTAAAAATTTCTACTAACACTTACACTACTTGCACTGGGTGTGGGCCGATGGTAGCGCACCTTCTTGAGATACACCGTAAAAATGGCATCTTTCTCGCGTTCCTCACCCCATAATCGCCACGTGGGCTGCTGAAAGAAAGTTAACAATAATGTATTTCTGCATTTCAATGCCATACAAGGCCACATAGCCTTACTCCTCGCAAAAATTCAACTATAATTTGCCTTAAAACATTGAGCAAATTCACGCCCGATGAGTTGGTTTTATGGAAATTTTATTTTAATCTCTCGCGAATGTGTTGAACCTCTCATCAAGTCAAGGATTTCTATCGATTTTTCAGTCAATAAATATTCCAGTGTTGGTTCAAAAAACCCACATTGCATTGAGAAAAAAGAGCTTATACATTTTCCGCATTTTGATGGCTTGCAAAACAATTTTAAGGTGTTTCTCGAATACTTAAGTGAAAGAGATATTACCAGAAATTTCATAAACCAGAATCTATTTATCTCATCATGCTAATTTCCACGAAAACATTTTTAATTATCGAGTTCCAATGAACGCGCGAAGTCTGCGCTACGTGATAAAATAACACAAAACTCAACACTCTGATGAAAATAATTTGCCTTATCAATTGTGCTAAAATTCATCAATAACTCCTCACTTGAGAGGAGATAATGGCATTTCTATTAAGACTGTTTCGAAGGCGGCAAAAAGAGGTCATCGAGATCACTTTTTTGTCACTGAAAATTCGTCGGAATTTAAAACAGTAACAAACAATTTAAAGTCACACACTTTTGCATATTTTTGGAAAGTTAACAACCTTTTCCGCCTGGTTGACGGTCAATAAAAAAACCTTAATATGTGGAAATGCACACTTTTAGAAAATCATTCTGCAAGCACGTGTCTCATTGTGCATTTATTGTGAGGAACATTTTAACAATATTATGTCGGATTTATTCACATTCATCACGTCTCCTTGCCACGAACTGCAAGTTGCTATAGAGAAAAATGGTCAAGAAACTCTGAGAATCCTCCCGAAACTGTTTACACATAAATTTGTAGCATAAAAAATACAACTCTCCCTCAACTCTATCGTGACTGAGACAAAGTCGAGTTGGAGAAGAAAATAAGAACAATGGCTTCAGCTAACGCAGAGATGACGATACTCTTTTTTTCTTCTCTCCTTTCAACACGTGAAGAAAACGCGCTTCAGTGCTCATAATAATGGCACACGTTCTTATACTTTAATTCACTCAAGACATTTCTCATGAAGCACCCCATGACTCATGCTTCAACCATAAAATGTAGCTGGATTTTCATAGGAACTTTCAAACTCAATTAATTTAATCACATTTTCCCCAGAATCTCATTTTCAAGTCAATTTTTCAGGTCTCTTGCCATTTTAACATTCGCAGAAGAAAACAAAGATAAGAATAAGAAGCTTAACTTTCTTATTAGTTTAACTTGGAACAAAATTATTGTTAAAGTGGTTAAAATGTTGACCCCTTAACACTTCAATGATCACATGGTGATTTGGGATGTTAACATATGATGAGTTTTGGTTGCGTTCGGTTTGAAGCAACTGTCAATAATAATCGATGAATGAAATATTATAGTTCTCAGAAAACATTTCTTTCCTGTTACAAAGCGTTCAAGTTGTTTAAAAATGTTCCTAGAAACTTATAAGCTGCTTAAAAACATTTCGTTGTTTAAAAAAGTTTATAAAAAACTTTAAAACAATCTAAGATCGGAACCTATAATTCTCTCCGGAAGCGTCAGTACCGGTGCTTATTAATCCATCTAATTTCTAATTAACAAAACACAATTTCCCAGAGCTTTCGGCACTTTGCGTGCCTTTCAAAGTGGTGCTTCCAAAAAAGCAGAAATTGTGTTTTTATTAATCTGATGAATTGATAAACACTGACGCTTCCGGATAAAACCATAACTTCCGATCTTTTACATATTGCATTGTTCACGATAGTTTCTACGTACGATTTAATTAAAAGAGTTTTTAGAAACCGTTATAGTTGTTTGAAAACGTTCTGTTAACTCTTAAACTCTCACATAACCTAAAAACATGAAGTAGAACGGGTTGGAAGATATAGAAATGAACGCGAGTGAGTGACAGTCCAAAATCGCCGTGAGAGAGTCTAAGAGTTAACAGTTACTTGTCGAACGACGCCACCATTGATTTTCATCGATAACTCATCGAAGGTTTCGCAAAATAAAGATTGAAAACTTTAGTAACCGCGATTTCTGTTCCATGAGATAAAGAAAATTGGAAAGTTGGGAAAAAAATAAACTTTTCGGATAATTTTTAGAATTTTTGAAGTTCTTGCTAAGCTTTTGTAAATTCTAGAGAGCTTTTTGTAAATTTTCTTGAAGCTTTCATAAAAAAGATTTAAAAATCGTGAAAACCCACATAGAAAGCTTTGAAAATCTTTCAAAGAAAACTTTAGAAACCTTTCATATAAAGCTTTAGAAACCTTTTTTATAAAGTTTTCTTAGAAAGCTCTTAAACAGTTCTTGGAAACTTACTTAGAAAGCTTTAGTTTTCTTAGAAAGCCTTTTATGGATAGCTCTTATAAAAAATTTATTAAAAAGCTTCCGTAGAAAGATCTAGAAAGCTTAAGTAAAAAAGCTCTTGCTTTCTTTTGAAAGCTTACTTAGAAAGTTCTAGAAAGCTTTCGTAAAAAGCTCTTGCTTTCTTTAGAAAGCTTATTTATAAAGTTCTATAAAGCTTTCGTATAAAGCTCTTGCTTTCTTTAGAAAGCTTTCTTAGAAAGCTTACTTAGAAAGTTGTAGAAAGCTTTCGTAAAAGCTCTTGCTTTCTTTAGAAAGCTTTCTTAGAAAGCTTACTTAGAAAGTTCTAGAAAGCTTTCGTAAAAAGCTTTAGAAAACTGTATTGAAAGTAAAATTGATAGGGTGAAAGCTTTTCAAAGCTTTCGAATTAGAGCTTTTTGAAGATCTCTTCAACGAAATTTGGAAGTGCTGGAAGTAGTGTACGTCTTTCTAACCACAATATCTTCCCCTTGAGTGAGTGTTAAAAAAATATTATTTGTTGCATCTCACTATCTAACAATTTAAAAAAAAATCTGTAAATCTACAAGGTTCTATTTTGATCTCAAAACAAGAAATAATATAGCAATTAACCAGTGCGCAATGGCCCAGAACCTTGTTGGTCATCAAAGAGTTAAAATCTCCAAAGAAGGTCTTAACATCTTACTTTATTACCAAAATAGTGTTCTTTTTTCACCATTTCCTATCTCTTATATCTCTCCTTTTGTCTTCCACAAGATTAAGGGCAAAGTTTTACAAACACCAACAACTTTATATACTCTCAATATTACCAACAATGTTGCAAAGAGATGGCAACTACATGAAAAAATCACACCGTGAGACCATTTTATTTTATATGGTAAATTATTCTCCGCATGTTCTGCTTCACAGATCTGCAAATCGACGACAAGAGAGCGAGAGAGAGAGAGAGGTGATGCAGATCTTACATAATGATTGCTATATTGTATAGTTTCTAAAGATGATATTTAACATAGAAGTACCACAATAAAATGTTAGACATTGCATCATTTGCCAAGTGATGAAAAAAGATGCACGCAAATTCAATACCAGCGCAACAACAATAAAAGTATGATAAATAATAATCCATCAAGTCATTTGTATTACCTTCACATACCACTTGGTGGTCCTTTCGGGAGTATTTCTCTTGGGCAGACGAATTGACGCTTTGCACGGGCAGAAGCATCTGAAGCCAATGTTACCCTTTAGCAGCAGATCTTGATCATCCCGGGATGTCGAGAGTAATTGGTGGGAGCATTTCTGTGCTATTAATTTGGTCTTCTCCGTGATATTTTGGATTGTATCACTCGTGGCACAAAACATTTATTCATGTGAGTCTTTATTTTTGCGCCAAGAAATCACCGCATTTATATTTTATACACTCTAATTCATTCAGAAGACAACAAAAAAGTGACGGAATGTGTCTTTTCAAACTGCTTGGAGGATTTACTCTTTATACACTGTCTTCACAAAGGTCTTCCTGCTTAACAGTGTGTTAAATTGACGCTGGAGAAAAAACACAGAATCACGAAAAACTTGAAATCTTAATTCTATTCATGTGTTCGAGTCAGAGAGGCAACAAAGGCTTGTGTAAGAATTCACCTAAAATCTTGGGCGGGAACAGACGATTTTTTGCTGGTGGAAAAAGCATTTTCCACCTATTGCGAAAATGTAAACACCAAATTTACCATGAGACCAAATATTGAACAAAGAATTGAACACGAGTAACAAATTTAACACCCATTGAATTTAGAAAAAGATCTCAAATAGATTTTTTTTGTGTTTCAATTTTTACCAAAGAAAAGAAAAAAAACACGTGTTAAACACAAAGAATGACTCAAGTTGCACACGAGATCGACTGGAAATTGAAGGAGCTTCCAAATAAATACCCAAATTTTTATTCTAAAAATTGTTCTTGTGTTTTTGTAGCTCTTTTTCTACCGAAATTAACCGAAAAAAACTTGAAAATAAACAATTTCCTTTTATAAATCCAACTTGATGAAAAGGCCTTTTGACTCGTCTAAATAGGCCTAGTAATAGCTGTGACATAATCCCCAACGCAATGAAGCTTACGCCTGAGCAGACACTAGCCGATACTCAGTCAAAGTAGATTTATGTCTCGGCTAACACCAGATTTCAGATAAATTACTTTGGGGTTTGTGTCTCCCCTATGAATAGGACTGGTTATACGAGTTAAAAGCCTTTTCAACAAATTGTTTTATGAAAAGAAATTGTTTATTTCATTCTATGCTTCACTTCGGCAAATTTCAGTTTTAATATATTGAAAAAGAGCCTAAACAAATCTTATTGGTAATTAAACACGCCGAAAAGGCCTATTGACTCGTCTAAACACGAAAAATAAATTGGTTTCCTATATTTTCGGCTACTTTTTTACCAAATTTTTAATTTATATTAAATTAAATTTTTCGTTTCAAAAAAATCTTTTCAAAAAGGCCTATTGACTTGTCTAAATAGCAAAAAATGCAAAAAAATTGTTCTTTTTCGATGTCTTTTCCGCAAATTTTAGTTAACTACTAAAGAAGAACTCAAATATAGGGCTCTATTCAGTCAATAAAGATAAAGAAATAATGTGAAAAGTAAGGGTTGGATATTCTGAGTTTAATCCTGAATTAAGGCTTTGTCTAGATCTTGATTTAAGGACTTTGCCTAGATCTTGAATTAGGACTTTGCGTAGATCTTGGTTTAAGGCTTTGCCTAGATCTTGAATTAGGACTTTGCTTAGATCTTGAATTAAGGACTTTGCCTAGATCTTGAATTAGGACTTTGCTTAGATCTTGGTTTAAGGCTTTGCTTAGATCTTGAATTAGGACTTTGCTTAGATCTTGGTTTAAGGCTTTGCCTAGATCTTGAATTAGGACTTTGCTTAGATCTTAAGGTCTTCAGTAACCTTTCTAAAGTCGACCCAGGGATCAGGACAAGTTCCAAACCCTTTTGAACAAGTTAAAATCGATATTTTACTCTACAAAATCTTAGGCTTTGCACTCACTGTTTTAATAATTTAATTTCTTTTTGCAATATGGCAGTAAAACTCTCATTCCTCCTTGAGAGTGAACAAGATGAATCAAAAGCTCACACCTTACACTTAAATATTCTTGAGAATTAAATACACTTAGAGGTTGATACGTTGTACGAAAAAATTCTTTGCGCGATAACAAACATACAATTGTTTTTATCACTTCTACCAGTAAAAACAGAAATACACACCACTTCAAATAAAGGTGAGTCACGAGCATTTAACTTCACACCGTCTCATTTTTCTATACACACAAAAGAGGCGGGTATTTCCAGTATTTCCATAATAAAATCTTGCAATAATAAATTGTCACGTGTTGAAACCTATAGGTAACATACATTGCAATTTGCTGTAAGAATGAGTATTCTTTTTATGCGCTTTATGATAAATATGCTGAATTTGCAGTCAATAACCCGAATAAAACAGCCAGTGGGGTAGTCAAGGTAGTCCCAATCGATTGTGAGTCATCCTTTTCACCAACTCAACCCCTTAAACTTCTTCTGCTTGAATAAATATCCCTTTTCCCGACACGCAGACACACGGGAAAAGGGGCTGGTGAGGGGAATTGGAATTTCAAGGGCGATATTCCTGGGTGAATCGTAAAAGAGGAGGGAAAAAATCAATAAATCCCGCATGAAAGTTCATTTCGTGGAAATTGGCTTTTCCGCACCCAGATTTTTTCTTTCCCACCTTTATGCCTCTCAATCAAGATTAATAATCACCAAAAATCACTAAAGGGACTTTCTCACAACCACTGAATAGCACAAAAACACAAACTCAAAAAATGATGAATCTTCTTAAAAAAAAGTGCATGAAAAGTCAATAATAAAGATATTGCGGAACAAATATCAAGGTGTGTTTTTGAGGAAGGAACACAAACCGAGACGGAAACTTATAATGGAGGAGCCGCGATGTGAAACAGAATCACTCTGAAAGCCGGTCAGACAGTGACTAAAGAGCCTCACACAACTTGAAAACAGAGCGAGTATCCACGAACTCTTGTACGCATGGAAATGATGAAAAAAGAAAAACTTTGTATATAACAGACTATCTATAATCGGCAGTGTTCTAAGTATGTGTGTCTGGATATTCCAAAGTTAATTTCACGTACCCCCCCCCCTACTCGATCCGCGAATACGACACTTTTTTATTGCTCCAGTGGATTTTACACAGTAAATTACGTTTTACAACATTCAATTGGGAGTCAAGTTCAGCAACTTCCAGGCAGCATTAATTTATGAACTCTCTGGTAGCGCAATCCCAGGAGGGGACGCCGACAAATCACTCACGCAAGACCCAGATAGAGACATGCCTTTAAAACTGGCTGAGGAATTTTAACCATTTTTACCCAAAAAAAGACTTAATTAATTGCCCGTAATTGTGCTTAATACTTCAGCCCATAGTCGGTCTTGTTTTTCGGAACGGCATTTCTTTTTGAGCTAATTTTACTTTTCATGCCCACCACAAAGTCTAAAGAGTTAGGAAAATAAAATTATCCACGCTAGAATAAAAATCCCCAAAATAGAGAGAGAGAAGAAAATGAGATGGCAAGACTGTGTCGTCATGCTTTGTCGGTTGTGACGTGAAAATCCCTTTTCATACAAATATAGCAGATTTTATTTATACTCAAGCGCACAAACACAGACACAAAGAATCATTTTCTCGTAAATAATTCCCCGCCCACGGCTTTTCCAGTCACGTCATTTGCATTTAATGCCACATGAAAAGCCTGAAAAGCTTCTAACCAAAAGCCATTTCTGAGATTCATAAAAACTGCAATTCAATATTTCTTCGCTTGAATTCTCCTTGAAATACTTTGCAAGGTGAATTCAAGCGATTCTAAATCTAAAATAAACACTTTGTAACGTCATAACGATTATTTGGGCAATTTTTTATCTCTTACTATATACTTCGGTAGTACAACACATTGATATATGCTATATACTGGAGATCAGAAAAAATACTTGCATATTGACTAATCCCTCACAATTAGACATAATGATTTAATCAATGTATAAACTAAACAGGTAAATAATTATTACCTGTATGCTATATTGCTTTAATCGCTTCTATATACAGCGAGAGAGAAGATTATACAGGCTTTATTCACAGCTATTTAACCAGCAAATTGTCATTCTATGTAATTATCGATATTGCATTTCTCTTTGTGGTATTAAAACAACAATCGCGTAAGTTGGAGGACATTAAACTGCAATATGATATCTTTAACGGTTCATCCTCTAGGACACATAGCATCGCTTCAGCAAAAAAAAATATAAAGAAATTCATGTGTAAATAGTTGTTTCATAGTAAATGTCGTTTTTTCTGCCACTTCTGTCTCACAAAAAGAAGCTTAAAAGACTTAAAAGGAAGTTGAAAAAGTATTTGAAAAGAAGCTTAAATGAACTTTGAAATGAAGCTTTAATGAGCTCTGAAAGAGCTTTGAAAAGAAGCTTAAAAGAGCTTTGAAAGGAAACTTAAACTTTGAAAGAAAGCTAACAAAAGCTTTGAAAGCAAGTTTTAAAGATCTTTGAAAGTAATTTCAATAGAGCTTTTTTTTTTAAAAAAAAAAAAAGCTTATTAAGAAGCTTTAAAGAGCTTTAAGGGAATCCAAAGAACTGACGAGAACAAAACTTTTAGAAATCAAAACGAAAAGCGTTATCTTCATAAGCTGTATAATAAATTTTCAAGCATGACGCGATCTTCATGTTTTCCAAGAGCTTTGGAAAAATTTTTGGGACAATTTCGACGCTTTTGGATCTGCTTATTTAGAACATTTTGAACTTACTTAGATTTTGAAAACAGGAACTTTTGAAGAAATTCTTTAACTTTACAAATGAGCTTTATAAGCTCAAAGCTTTCCAAAATTGCTGTAAAGCTCTACAAAAATTTACAAACATTTAAAAGAAAATCTGGAAAAGTTGTATAGCTTATGGATTTTCTTGAGTTGAGACACTTTTTAGTGCTTTTGAAAGTATTTTTAAAGATTTTCGTTTTGTTTTCTAAACATGAATAGATAATCGTCGGATATTTATTTGGTTCCAAAATTTTGGAGCTTTTAAATCTTGTTCTAAAGCTTTCTTAAAAAGCGTTAATATAGAAAATAAATTAGATATAGGATAAAAGGATAAAACCTCCTCAAAGCTTCCGAATTGTAGTTAGAAAACTCTGGAAAGTTTTCTTAGTAAATTCTAGAAAGTTTTTTTTCAACAGTTCTAGAAAACTTTCTTTAAAAAATTTAGAAAGCTTTCTTAGAACACTCAGGAAGCTTTTTTTAAAAACCTCTAGACAGTTTTTTTGGAAAACTCTGAATGCTTGCTTATAAAGTTCTAGAAAACTTTATAAAAAAAGCTTTAGAAAGCTTTCTTAGAACATTTAGAAAGCTTTCTTAGAAAGCTCTTAAAACTTTCCTTAAGCAGTTCTAGAAATCTTTCATAAAAGCGATAGAAAGCTTTCTCCAAAAGCTTTAGAAAGCTTTATTCAAAAGCTTTCTTCAAAAGCTTTAGAAAGCTCTAAAAACTTTCCTTAAGCAATTCTAGAAAGCTTTCATAAAAGCGATAGAAAGCTTTCTCCAAAAGCTTTAGAAAGCTTTCTTATAAAGCTCTAGAAGGCGTAGTATAGAACATAAAATTGATAGGATGAAATCTCCTTTAAGCTTCCAAATTTGAGTTTATATAAAAAAGCACATAAAAAAGTTTTATAAATGCCTTGAAAACCCTTGTGCCACTAACTTAGCCGACTCTCCCCTATTTGATAACAGACAATCGCCCTTGTACGATGGTAACCGTATCTGTTTAATAACAGATACAGTGATTCACGATTAAGTGGGTGCATGATAATATCAAAAATATGCTATTTAAGCATGATTTGATATCAGCGCAATAGATATTTAATAAAGACCTTGGCTATACGACCCAGAAAAAACGTTTTTTTTAATATTCGTTGTAATAATTCAAAAAAAAACAATTGTGAGTTCTTCTTTCGCCCCATCAAATCAACAATTTTTTTTGTACTTTCGAAGGCTAAATATTGAATGATTTCCGTTAGTGAGAATCAGCTCATTACGTAAACTTTCGTTTTTCCAGATACTTTATTACAAACATTAATGGTAATTCACAAAAAGAACTATGAATGGATGTCTGCGTATCCTCATGAATTACTAATTTGTATTACCCAGTGAAAGTTTATTGCGACGCAGAAAAAGATCAATTTCCATCATATTTCCCGCCAACAAAAAACTAAAGTCTCTCTCCTTTGCTCATTTCACAAGGTATGGAAAAAAAAAGTTGATAATGTGAAATCTCTTGCAGAGAAAATAGAGAAAGAGATCATATCCGACAATGCCAGGTGTTTCTTGTCATCATTTTCTCCATCCGAATATGAATAGGAATTTTATTTTGGTAGGAAAGTCATAAACTTAGGAATTTCATCTCATCTGAGTGTAAACAATCTTAATTCCGCCAACAATTCTCATTTCTTATGGGAGATATTTTTAGTCTCCACTTGAGACTGCGTACGCAATTGTGAGTCCCACTAACTTGTTAAATTCAATTATATAATTGTCAATTGATAATTGATCAAATTAACTGACTCTTGCCTCCAGCAAGAAGAACTTCATAATGAAATTATGGTTGTGTCGTCGCCAGTGACACACTTTGGCGCTCTTTTCGCTGGACCTCTAATGGGTGTCTAATTAATTCCGCCTTTTTATTTATGTATTCCTTCAACACCAACATCACAAAACATTTACTCATTAGTCAAGTCCAAGCACCATGGCTCAAAGTCACTGATAACACTCCTCATGACGAACCGTTTTACTTTCCTTGTGTTTCTTTCTGCATTTTTAATGCTAATCAAGTGGAAAATAGGGTAAAAAAATTGATATGAAACATTTTTCAATGTCACTGTTAGAAAATCCAAACGGCATTTTGATTTTCCCATTAGGATTTTAACCCACATTCCTTTTCATGTAAACACGATTGGGAAATTGCTCGTTTTTTATCAAGTGCAACAGAAACTATTTGACTTTCACTGAGCAGAAAATACAGTTTGAAAAATTCCTACAGTGTGATTTTGCATGACTAAAAAAGCGCCAAGCCTCACAATCCAACGCAAATGCTCTGACCTATCTCACGAGAATTCCAACAACATGACAAACATACAGGAAGATTACTGTCCCGCATGAGTGACTCTATTATTCCAATTTGTAAAAAAAATACAAAGAGAGAAATAATTTGTTATAAAGTTGTGAAAAAATAGTTGTGAAGTCTTGTGAACGTTAGAAAATCAAAAAGATTTTGAACTATTATATTAGATTTTCAAATACTACCCTATAAAATTGTTTTTTCGGGAAGAACATTAGGAGGAATTTTCCCATGGAAAGTTCCCAAGTTTTCCTTGGAAATTTCCTTGGGAACTCCCAATGGAATTCCATGGGGGACTTCCTACAACTTTGGGAATTTCAGTAGAGGAATTCCTTGGAAAAATTCTGTTATACTTTTTAATTTGCATGAAAATGTCAACAGAATTCTATATGAAAATTCCTCGGAAACACCAGGATTACTCCAATGGAAGTCGCGCAACATTTCCTAACTAGATTTCTATACAAACTTTCCCACTTTTATTCCTTCGTAAAATATGGAAAAATTCCGGTACAGAAAAGAGGAATCGTTTTATTGGATATCTCCCCAAGGGGGAGATGTTAGGGTTGAAGATGTGTACACCACTTCCAGAGAAGTTCCAGTTCTCCCAAATTTAGAAGTTTAGAAGAGCTTTCATGAAAGCTTTGAAAAAGCTTCGAAGAGCTTTCATGGAAGATTAGAAAAGTTTTGAAGGTAGCTTTAAGAAAGCTTTTGAAACCGTCAAAAGAAGTTTTGAAGAGCTTTCATGAAAGCTTTGAAGAGCTTTCATGGAAGCTTAAAAGAGTTTTGAAGATAAGCTTTAAGAAAGCTTTGAAGGGGAGCTTTAAGTAAGCTTTGGAAACCGGCAAAAAAAGTTTTAAAAAGCTTTCATGAAAGCTTTGAAGAAGCTTCGAAGAGCTTTCAAGGAAGATTAGAAAAGTTTTTTAATTAAGCTTCAAGAAAGCTTTGGAAACCGTCAATAGAAGTTATTAAGAGCTTTCAAGAAAGCTTTGAAGAAGCTTTGAAGAGCTTTCAAGGAAGATTAGAAAAGTGTTGAAGTTAAGCTTCAAGAAAGCTTTGGAAACGGTCAAAAGAAGTTTTTAGAAGCTTTCATGAAAACTGTGAAGAAGTTTTGAAGAGCTTTCATGGAAGCTTAAAAGATTTATGAAGATAAGCTTTAAGAAAGCTTTGAAGGGAAGCTTTAAGTAAGCTTTGGAAACCGTCAAAAGAAACTTTGAAGAGCTTTCATGACAGTTTTGAAGAGCTTTCATGGAAGATTAGAAAAGTTTTGAAGGTAAGCTTTTAAAAAGTTTTGGAAACCGTCAAAAGAAACTTTGAAGAGCTTTAATCAAAACTTTGAAGAGCTTTCATGAAAGATTAGAAGAGTTTTGAAAGTAAGCTTCAGGAAAGCTTTGGAAACCGTCAAAAGAACCTTTAAAGAGCTTTAAAGGAAGTTTAAGAGAGTTTTAAAGGGAAGTTTTGATGAGTTTTCAGGTAATCTTTATTTGTAGGTTATTTATCCAAGTTTAAAGTTTTTCTTCAAAGCTCTGGATTTTATTTTTAAAGCTCCGCAAATATTTATAAATGAATGGTTAAAGTTACAAGTTAGCAACAAAGCACTTCCACTTCTAAAAATGATATTTTAAAAAAGATTTCTTGAAGGTAAAATATCAGCTGTTTGTAAAATGCTGACCAGACACTGTTTGAGGAAGTTCCTGCAAACTTATCTCGGAAAAAGAACACATAATGTTCCAAAATCGTGTGATTGAAAAAAAAAACAGTAGCAATGCGGCAAGTACATAGAAATTTAATCAGGAAATTACACAACATTCCTAATCTAAATTAGCAGTTTAAATCGAGATAAAAAACGCCAAATCAATTAACTTGCTAGACTTTTGCAGTGCAAAAAGTTTTTACTGAAAAATTCTACACTCTCTTGTTGTCAATGAAGAAAAAAATTAAATATTTTATGTAATTCACGTTTTTCTTACTCTCTCTCCGTCTCTCACTAATCTTCTGTACTGAATAAATTGACAATTTTCATCACAATCTCAATAACTTTCAATTTATATATACTTTTGAAATTCCACAGCAGAAAGTGGAACGTGGAGAATTCCCATTAAATACGATGCATATGATATATTTGTATGTGAAGAGATGAATGGAGAGAAGAAGAAAAAGCTCTTCTTCTCACCAAAGATTCGTTAGAGAAGGCGTCAACTTCCTCCAACATCCAAAAAAATGCTATTCAATTATTCTCTTAAAAAGTCCCAAAATGAATTTCAATTTAAAGTGATTGTGCGGTTTTTTTTAAAGCCAAAAAATGCTAATAGGAATAATTTTAATGAGCCTTTTCAATGCAAAATGCGCTTTTCTTTTTCACTAAATCAAATTAGGCAAATCAGAAGAATGACGTACCAAACTTTCAGCATCACGACTCATGTTCCACTGACGATTCCATGGAAGCACTTCATTCCGTCATCAATCCAGAATCTTCCGGATGATTTTAGCAGCTAAAGACTTTGCGTGTGTTCAACTCCTAAATCACAAGCAAATTTATCACTAATTTGTCACGATTAAACACTTGAAAAATTATAATTTTTACTATGTAACACACTGTCGCCTTCCTCCATCGCTATATATATTTTCTCACTATATATAACATATAATTTGCAAGAGGTGTTGCGACAAAAAAGACTTTTGCTATTTAAATCTAAAGCACATTATGCTCACTTGAAGCTCTATTGGATGAGATTGTTACTCCTCCTCGCTGATGAATTGAGAAATTTCACTCACGCGATCATCAACATCTCGTAGTGTACAAGGTGAGATGTTTCAGGTGTCTTAAAAAAATATAAATATTATAGTTGGAAGAAGCTTTATGGCGCTTTAAAAATAATATTATATAAGAACTTTGAGGGGAATCTTTGAAGAGCTTTGAGGGGAAGCTTTAAAGAGCTTTGAGGGGAAGCTTTAAAGAGCTTTAAGGGGAAGCTTTGAAGAGCTTTGAGCGGAATCTTTGAAGAGCTTTGAGGGGAAGCTTTGAAGGAAAGCTTTAAAGAGCTTTAAAGGGAAGCTTTGAAGGAAAACTTTAAAAAGCTTTGTGGGGAAATCTTGATGAGCTTTGGAGGGTAGCTCTGAACAGCTTTAATTGGAAGCTTTGAAGAGCTTTGAGGGAAAGCTTTGAAGAGCTTTTAAGGAAAGTCTTGATGAGCTTTGAGGGGATGCTTTGAAGAGAAACTTTAAAAAGTTATGAAAGGAAGCTCTAGAAAATTTTAGAAGAGCTTTATTGAAAGCTTTGAAGAGCTTTCAAGGAAAGCCTTGAAGTGCCTTGATGGATTGGGTAGCTTTTAATAGTTTTGAGGGGAAGCTTTAAGAAATTTTTGAAGACCTTTATTGCAAGCTTTTAATAGCTTTGAGGAGAAGCTTTTTAAGAGCTTTGGAGAGTAGCTTAGA
>CAKKOB020001171.1:14111-26345 GCA_918844115.2 Phlebotomus perniciosus | reverse complement strand
AGACTGACATGGAGAAGTCACATATGGGCTAAACGGAAGCAGCTACGTCTGAAGTGGGGGAGTTTGTATTGGTTGGCTGCTTGGTCGGAGGTCCAAACTCTCCTTGGAGAACAAGGTCCTGGTTTACAAGTCCATTATAAGACCTGTCTGGACTTATGGCATTCAATTATGGGGTGCTGCTGCTAAGGCGAACATCGATATACTCCAGAGATTCCAGAATAAGGCTCTCAGGCAAATCGCAGACGCACCTTGGTATGTCACTAATGAACAACTTCATAAGGATCTCGACATGACCACTGTCCAGGAGGAGATCATCTCAGGCAGCAGAAACTACAAAATGAGACTTCTTGTACACCCCAGTGATCTCGCTGGTCGATTGGCTATCGACGTGGGAGAGTCCAGGAGGCTTTTGAGGACGAGACCTTCGGACATCTTTGCATCCCTTTATGACGTATTAACATGGCCCTAAGATTAGCCTGCATGTCTCTACATCTTGTCATTTTTCAAAGTTTATTGTACCCATACGTGCTGATCGCTTTGTTAATAAGTCGCAATAAAAAAAAAGTTCTCCGCATTCAGTAGAAGCTAGAAAGAGAGCGGATTAGTCTGTGAGTGGATTGGATTGATAGGTCAGTTGGATTAAGTTGACTGACTGAAATTTCCTATAGAATGCATGACTTTCAAAACGACTAAAGTTTTGCCACTTTTAAGCTAGTCTTAAACATCAAGCTAGCTAATAGCTTTAAACCAGTCATAAGCTAAATCCAAACTTACTAGCATTTAATATTTTGAAAATAATCACGTAGATTTGTTAAAGCTATAATTTGATGGATAATTTTGATGGATTTGCTTTACAGAGCTTTTGCGCGAATATAAGTGAACTTATAATTGATACAGTTTAAGATTCTGCGTTTTGATTTTTTTATGGATCTTCAAATTATTATGTGAACCTCTAACGTTTTCAATGAAGCTATAAAATAAATATTTCTGCACAAGAATTTATATTATCTGACTTCAAAAACTTTAAAGTGCCTTGCAATTCTTCCAAAAATTAAAAAAAAAAACCTTTAGCTCTTTTCGTTAGAATTCCGAAATAATTGAACAAATATCTAAGCTCAAATTTAATTTACAGTTAAACAATAAACACTTTTGCATTCCTTCCTTATCTTAATCCTTTGATAAACTTAATAGAATTCTACTAAGTGCGCTGTTCTCGCTGATTCCCGGATATCTCTAAATGCCAGAGAGCACATTAAAAATTGATTATATATTTCTTTGTTTGTTTTTATCAATTAGTGTTTTTTGCACTCCATTTACTACAGCTTTTTTCTGCTTCAATCTCCATCAAATGGGCAATATTCTTAAGTACAGGAAAAGACGAGGTATATTTGCTGAAATGGATTTTTGCAAGATTTCCTCAAAAAGGAGGAGGGGGTGTCTCAGGTAAAAATCATCACCTACACTCCGTTAACTGAAACAGCTTATCGGGGCGAAAAGTGTGGCTGGGATTTATTTGGATTTATGCCACTGTGCAAAGAAGAAGTGTTTGAGAAGGCGCATATTGAGAAATATAGTGTTTGTTGATTGATCAACTGCAGATATTCTCGATTAGCTCTTTTGCATAATTCAAGTGCGCGCTTGGTGTCTCTATAAAAACACAAAGTGTCCCAGTGAAGTGTCCAGTTAATATTCCGACATGTTGCAAATTAGTAAGTTTATCTGCGCGAGCGGAAATGAGTGTTAAGAGTTGATTTCTAAATTTTCTTCTTGCTATTTGTATACTTTCAGAACATTTCTTGTTCTTTGTGGTGTTATTCGTGGTCGTTCACGCTAACGACTATTGCCAGCCGAAATTGTGCACAAATGGCAAAACAGTGAAGCCTCACATTGGATGCAGGAATAATGGAGATTTCGATAGAAGTGCCTGTCCAAATGATGCTCAAATGGTTGAAATGACTCAACAGAGGAAGGAGCTCTTTCTTAAGATTCACAATCGCCTTCGCGATAGGTTCGCTCGTGGCTCAGTGCCCAATTTCAAGTCAGCCGCCAAGATGCCAATGCTGGTATGATGGTCATTTTAACGTTTTTCTTGTGATATTTTTATCACTGTTTTTCCACCACGACAGAAATGGGACAATGAATTGGCCAAGTTGGCAGAATACAATGTGAGAACGTGCAAATTTGCTCACGATCAGTGTCGCGCAACCACAGCTTGTCCTTATGCTGGTCAGAACTTGGGGCAAATGTTGTCATCTCCAGATTATTTGGACCCGGGCTATGCTATCAAGAATATCACCAGGGAGTGGTTCTTGGAGTATAAGGTAATTAATTGACTAATTCTATAGCTTTTAGTTTTTTTATTAAACGAGAAATGCCTTCAAAATGATTCATTAGTGGGCAGATCAACAACGTACCAACACCTTTACGGGAGGACCTGGTAAAGATGGGTAAGTAAATTAATCATCAAGAATATTATTTCGTACCTCAAGTAATTTTTGCCCTGGTTCCTTGCCTGGTTCAATTGATTTCGGATCAACGATTTTATAAACCTTAAGATTTAAGCCAGACTTAAGCTTTAAGGCTAGATGTATGGTTAAGTCTAGCTTAAAGCCAAGGGAGAGATATTACAGTCAGAAAGACGTACACCATTTTAAACATTTCCACATTTTGTTGAATAGATCCCCAAAGCTCCAATTCAAAAGCTTTCAAGAGCTTTTATCGTTTTGCAAAGCGTTCTTAAGTTTTTAATGAAATCTTTCTAAAGCATTTTAAGAATGATCTCTTAAGCTTTCTAAGAAACCTTGGGAAAAAAGCTCTCTGATAAAATTTTCCAAAGATAGCTTTCCGAAGAAAGCTAGAGCTTTTTAAGTAATCTTTCTGAGTAAGCTTTCTATGAAAGGTTACTAAAGCTTTCTTCTTTCTAAAATTTAAAAAAGTTTTCTAAAGCTTTTTATGAAAGCTTCAAGAATATCTGCAAAACCTCTCTAGAATTTTCAAAAGCTTACTTAGAACTTCAAAAGTTCTAAAATTTATCAGAAAGCTTTATAAATTTTCCAGTTTTTTTTATTGCCCGTAAATTTCTGTAAAGCTTTACATCAATTTTAGAAAACTTTCAGTTAAGCTCGTTAAGCTAGCTTACATTTTTCAAAGTTTCGGAATTTCCTTAAAAGCTCCTGAATGTTTTCAGAAGTTCTTAAAAAAACACTTTAGGCTCTCGAAGAACTTCTCAAAGATCCAGCTCTTCCTTGGAAGCTTTCAAAATTAATTGAGTTATCTTAGCTCTTCCACTCCACTTTCGAAAGCTCACATGCATTTAATTCAAGCTTTATTCAAATATACACCACTTTAGCTTTAAGCTCAAGACTCACTTAAGTCTTGCTTTATGCTAAAGGTTAGATTGAAACTTAAGTCTGGCGTTAGGCTAAACCGTGTTGACTAGCAAAAAGCAGCGTTAATGTTGACTTTAAGCTTAAGTTTTGCTTAAAGTAACCTTGGCTAATGTTGAACATAAAGCTAGTTTTAAGCTTTAGACCAGCTTAAAACAGTCTTAATGCTGGATTTAAGCCTAAAGGCTAGCTTAAAGCTTAAATCTGGCTTAAAACCTAAGCCTGGCTTAAAGTATAGCAGCTAAAACGAGGTTCAGAGCTCCGTTTATCAGGAAACTTTGCTTAGCTAGCTTAGCTACAATAAAAGCTCATTGAAACTTTTGAAAAAAATTCGTTAAATGCTTCATTAGCTCCATAAAACTATTTATTTAAATGTAAGGGCGTAACGGTTTTCCAGGAGGTCTTAGAATTTGAACTAACCGCCCAACATTTCGTAGCAAACAAATTGGTCACTTTACTGCCTTCGTCCATGAGAAGAGTGACAAGGTTGGATGTGCTGTTGCTAAATTAACGAACCGACAATTCAACATGAAGCAGTACCTCATCGCTTGCAACTACTGCTACACGAATATGATGAACGAGAAGGTTTACAGCACAGGTGCCCCTTGTTCTAAGTGCCAGAGTAAGAAATGCGATTCCAAATACAAGAATTTGTGCGATGCCAGTGAGAAAGTCGAAGCCATTCCAGATATCTTCCTCAAGAAGCGCAGGACATAATTCTCTGCTTTCCCATTTGAAAATTGTAAAATAAATATTGTTTTCCCTTGTATCAGGTGAATTGGTGAAGATGAGAAGAAAGAATGTATAAGAAAATAAGAGATAAACAGAAACTGAGATATCTGAAAAGTGACTTTTTTATCTCTCTCAACCAATAAATCGCAATGAGAGTCATGTGTGCACATTAAGAGGTAAAAGTGGCACAAATCGCTCATATATTCTCTTCTTCTTCCATCAGCAACGGGCGTGAGCGAGACGCAATTCTTGATGTTCTTCTGCCATACCAAACATAGAGTTGAATCCAATTAGCTGCTGTTTTGATGCACTCACGGGGCTAATTGTGAGGCAACTATCACTTTGTGCTTGGCAGAGATTGTATGACTGAGATGGATTTTCATCCATTAATCACGACAATTTCGATTAAATAAATCCTCACTATCGATACATCAATTTTCCCTATTTATTATACCCATAATGTGAGCGAGATTCACCCGGAGAGATTCTGCCAAGATCAGATTAAGCAATAATCTTTGCCAGAGAGCTCGTGGTGTTTTTTCCCCTCTCCAAACTGTGCGTGTGCACTTTTGCTTCTGTGCAGAGTTGCTAAAACACTATGATCCCCAAGTCATAATATGGACTTTCTTCCATCATGCCTGAATATATAATGTGCGCGCGATTCTTGAATCTCTCAGAGTGGAAATCTTTACAACTCCGGGCTAACAAACTGCACTGGAGCAGGTTCGTCGTCTAGCCATCCATTGAGCTCATTCGTTTTATTATGACTCCTCAGTCTTCTCATTCCCTTTCCCAACGGCGCGGTGCAAGAAGTGCGGAGTGATAGAAGATGAATTGACTGCCTCTTTGGTGCAATTGACTTCAATCGATAAATAATCACTTTGTCTGGACATTGGAGAATTTATTGCGAATGGGTTGCTGAAAGGCAAACAGAGGAAGTATAGGAGAAAATTTCACCATTTCTTCCTATCTCCGGCTATTTCCATTAATAAATAAAATCGATTATTTAACGGATCAATTTTGTCAGGAAAATTCTCTGTGCTTTTGCTCTTAATTGCATCTGTGAAAGTCGATCCGGTGGGGAGATTAGGGCGCACAGCACGACAAAAAAATCACAATATAAAGAAATGCTCAAATTTAACAATATTTTCATTGTTTCCACTATGAGATTGATATCAATATGGGCTCTTGATGGTGTCTTTCACTCTCGCGAAATGAGTATTTTTTCGCTTGAGTTCTATGAGAAATGCTCGAGGTGGGATAATTTAGGATTGAAGGTGCCTATTTTAAGAGCTCTTTTATATTGTGTTTTGGTTCGCTGACATTGACATTGCGGGTTCTGGTGGCCAAAGAACTCTTTTTCAATTCAATTATCTTGCCATTTCCGGCCACGAAATTTCTGGTGGTCGCTATGCGGGTGAGTATTTGATGCTACCTGGGCGCCCGTGAACAGGTGCTCTGACTCACCCAATATTGATTTATCCATGCCAGCCTGCCCTCTGTCTTGGACAAACTTCTTGGCCGAGGGAGTGTGAGGAGGAGAAATTATCGAACCAGCAACTTCAAACACTCTGCCGTGACTCACATCGCAGTTGAAGGTTCAACAAAATCACGAGAATGAGGGAGAGCTAATGACAAAAAATTGTGTTTATGTTCTGCTCTTTAGACACCTGTATTCCCTGTATTGTTCTCTATGGTTTCATGCAGAGCTTGGGGAGAGAATTACCTGTGAAAACTATGCAAATTTTCATGGGATTTTTTAGCAAATTTTCACCTGTTTATGATCGCTGATATGCGACTTTTTAAATCTTCTGTTTAGGTGTTAAACTTTTCTTTAGAGAGACTTTCAAAAAATTACTTCCCAATATAGAAAAAAAACAAAGAGTTTTTCTTTAACTCTTTTCTCTTACATTAGGACTTCAATTATTTTTCATAACTTTCGTGAATGTTTCATTTACACTTTAAATTAACACTTCTATTCACTATTGTATTAACAGTGATTCTTTTAGATTCACAGTTTCTGTGATCAAATGAAAAACAGCTTTTCAGATTATTTTGAAACTTGGAAGGTGAGTTTTTGAACGTTTCTAGATGTTAGGAAATATTTGAGTTTAAGATTTAATTCAAATGGCTGATTAATTTGAACCCTATTGATTGGATTGAGATGAAATTTTAATATGTTATAGGTGACATACCCCTTAAAAAGAAACTGAATTCCTTGGGAAAAGTCCTATACATTCTCATGGTGAAGGAAATGAGAACATTTGTAGGAAAACTTTAATAGGAAATGTCCGCGGAATTCTACTCAAAATTCCCCATGTGTCGCAAGGAATTTTCTGGCGGATTTCCTTACGGAATTCTAATGGAAAAAATAACATTTAACAACCAGTTGTAACTGAATTTTCCCAAGAAATTTCCACATGATTTCCTGTGGGAATTCCTTGAGAAATTTCCTTCGATTAAATTTGGAATTCGGAAAAATTCAAAGCTCTATTAAGCTTCATTTTAAAGCTCTTTAAAGCTTTCTTTCAAAGTTTTTTACAGCTTCTTTTTAAAGTTCTTTTAAGCTTCATTTTTAAGCTTTATAAGGTCTCCTTTTAAGGCTCTTTTGAGCGTTTTTGAAAACTTTTATACCTTTTTTTCGGAAAAATTGGAAAAAGGGTGGGAATTTTCTGTATGAAAGTTTCTGCTTTCTTTTCGCGTGGGAAAAATTATAGGGTAATTAAATATCTTACCCTCATAGATTTACTTTAACCTCTTTTAAAGCCTGAGTTATATAGGTCATAGCCTCTAAGGTTTCCAAGGAATTTCGTTAGGAATTCCATTAGAAAATTCCTCTTTTTCAATGGGTGGAAGAAATAGGAACATTTCTGTTCCTATTTCTGATTTCCGTTCAGGAACTTTCCCACGTTCAGCAAGGAAGTTTGCCAGGAACTTCCATTGGGAATTTCCATATATGCACTTTATTCAAACGCTAGTAGATATGGCAATTTCTGAAGGATTTCCTGTGGAAATTCCTTAGAGAATCTCCTCTGTATATTGCTGAATTAACAGCCAGAAATTTCTGAGGAATCAAATCTCCCATAAGACAATCTCTCGTTGAGGCTTATCATGTGCTTTTCCATCCTCCATCACAAAGACTCCCCCATTTAATGTTGTTCCACTGAAAAATCACGCTGGCCTGAGGGATGCATACAAGAGTGGGTGAATTGTATGAACTTCCGGCGGGATCAACTTCCGAAGAGGGGAGCAAATTGTGCTGAACACAAAAAGGGGAGAAGAAGCTCCCAAAACCCAGTGGATTTTCCTCATGCCTTCGAACACTATGGACGAGAGACGCAACTGGTCAATGTTGCGGTTCACAGAGCACGCAAGTCATAGTGTTTCACGCATGAGTTGTATGGTAATGTTATGAAAAAAAAAATTCTCATTCTTTTTTTTCGGACCATATCTGCGCGCCAGAGAAATTCCCTCGCAGAATTGGCACTGAAAACGACGCCCATGGATATTTTCTCTCCACAATTCTCTTTGGCCTGAAGATGGTGAGAGAAAATATTTGCTGTGATGTTTGATGGAGTTTATAAGAAGAAAAAAAAGGCAGCAAAATAGCGAGTCTGTTGATCTCTCACTGGGGCATTCGGACGCTGAGCACGAGACGAAACGAAATTTCTGGTCAAAATTCACCAGTACACCGTGAAAGTTCCATTTCTTTAGCGAGAGAGCTTCCATCTCCTCACCTCCGACACATTCTTCAGGTAGCATCGATGTTACCTCTCCAAGTTAACACACACCACCGTCCAATTTTACTCGTTCTCCGGAACTCCACATACGAGACTTTCAGTTGCCATTCTCATTTCCATGGAGTTGGTCGTGTGAAGGCGCCCTCGCGGACTTGTATATCAAAAAAGAGTGTTATTTCATTGCCCATTCTCATATGTGCAACATTTTATTCAACTTCCTGCAATAATTCTTTTGCATCACACCTCATTTGTGTCTTTCTTCCCCGCATTGTGCATTTTTTTCTACCAAATGTAATTAATTAAAAAACTGCCAGACAGTTTGAAACAGATGTTGTGGTGGACTCATTAAAGTGACTAAGAATTTTTATAATGAATCGTGAGTGAGATATTTATTCAAGTGTTCAAAAAAAAGTGTCTTCAGGCTCATTTTTTCCTTCTCCCAATTTGGAAAACAATCACAAAAGAAGAAAACTTGTGATTATTTCCTCCAAGAAGAGAAAAACTGGTGTTTTGCAACTCTATCGAAATTCCTTTCTTTTGTGCTTCTTATGTTGGCGAAGAAAGTCTCAAAAGTGCTCACCTGCTCACTCTAGTTCTTCGGCAAACGTTCAGTGACAAGTGGATTAGAGGAGTCAAATGAAATTTTAACAACTCCAAAAGACTCCATGTGCAAATGAGCGCGAATGAGGGAGCTGAAGAAATTGGAGGGAATGCCACTGATCAATTTGCACCTCTAAAGATTTCTTCACGAAATTGGGATTGAGGCTGAGAGTCACTGGCCGAAAGGAGAAAACTCAGACGTCAGCTTCCAGAGAAATCGTAGTTGGAAATCAGGTAAAATAATTACCTGTTAATGTGTTCTTGTGGATAATTTTTCGGGGGGAATATTTCATGAAATTCCCCTCAATTGAATAAGTATTTTTCGGGGTTATTTAATGGAAGTCATGGCAGTAAATCAAATTGAATATAAGAAAAGTGTAAATTCAGCGGAAAAATTAATATTCCGAAGTGATTTTTGAGTGGATGCAACAAAGCCAACAAAGCATTTATAAATAAACTTCTTACACAAACAACAGGTCCAATTATATAATTAATCTATATTTTATAAACGGAATGTCCCAATTTTGAGCATGTAATAATTTATAAAAAAAAATATGCAAATATTAATAATCATAGCGTTATGATATTGATTAAACATAATTAGGAATGCATTATCGTAGGGGAGAGCTAGGGTATTTAGACACAAGAAGCGGTAAAGAAGGGCAGATTATTCATTGAAACGTGAACTGCGACGAATTCGCTATTGTTTTATTTGTAAAACAATTTTAATAAGTTTTTAGATTCATCAATTTCCCCTTAAATCGGCAATTTTTTGCAAGTTCGCCTGAAAGTTGACTAATTTTCATATTTTTGACCCACGTATTAAAAAAGTTTTACAATATTTAAACTTGAATTATTAAAAATGCTAAATTTAAAGAAGGCGGTTATATTTTATCCTTAAATTCCACAAAAATATGATTTAAAATGCGATAAATTGATCCAATTTCTCCTAAAATTATGCAATTTGTCTTTAAAATAATTCCTAAATTGGAAAATCTTCTCAAGATTGATCAAGATTACTTAAATAGATTGTAGAGCCATAAGATATTTAAATCTGTATGTAATGGTTTTTAAAGTTTGCCAATTTCTCCTTACAATGGGCAATTTTTTGTCAAGTGCGCCCGAAAGTCGGCTATTCACTCTTTTTTATCTTACGTATTGAAAAAGATTTGCAAGATTAAAACTTGAATTAGGCAAATTGCTAAATTTTATAGATTGTTCCATTTTATCCTGAATTTCCACAAAATACGATTTAAAAACCGAAAGTTTGGTCTAATTTCTCCTGAAAGTATGCATTTGTTTCAAAAATTCTTAAAAATAGAAAAATCTTCGCAAGATTGATAAGAATTACTCAAAAAGATAGTAGAGTCATAAAATAATAAATAAAAAATCTGCATCTGATATATTTATTAAAAATTTCCCAATTTATCCTTAAAATAGGCAATTTTTCGTTAGATTTGCCTGAAAGTCGGCAATTTTGTATTTTTGGATTGGACATTGGATAATTTTAGCAAGATTTAACTTAAGATTATAGAAATTGCTAAAATGTTTTTAAAGTTAATTAAAATTGCAACATTTTGACCGATAAAATGGCTTAATTAGATCTTAAGTTCTCTTAAAAGTATGCAAATCCACAAAGAACTCTCCGTTAATAAAGTTTGATGATTCCAATAGGTAAAACCTTGGATATTCTCGATGAAATTTTCAAGCATTTTTTTTACGAAATCTTCCCATCACGTATAAAGAGTGTAATTAAAAGCCGCAGAATCTCAATTGTTTCACCCATACATCATGTTTTTTTTCCTCACTCTGGGTTATAAGCTGAGAGGCATGAATATTTCTCTGGATGTGTGAATCCAATGAATTTGATGTCAAGTCAGGTGGAAAAAAATAGTGATACGCTGTGAAATGAGTTGAAAATTGAATTACATATGGGGAGGGATGGCCATAAGAGGCGTGTGGAATTTCTCAAGAAATGCACACTTCGAAAACATTAAAGTGACGCGATTTTCTGGAGCATAAAACATCGATCTGGCAGGAGAGAGAGAGAACGGAAGACATGAGAGTGTTTAATCAATTTGGGGAGATTAATTGCATCAAATTGAGAGGAAATTATGCTATGTGTGGCTCTTGGGTGGATGCTGAGGCATTATATATAACACGAAGATATATAATTCTTCCAGTTTCGCGCGGCAAGTGCCATCAGACGGAGAAATGCTCGCCATTTCCTATGACTCACTTTAATTACTCTCACCTGAAATGTTCACGGTGATCCACATTTGACCTCCTTCAATCAATAAGTACACTTACCTCGTGAGTGGATCAATTCAACTTCTGCAAAAGCGATTCCGCAAGCAGACGAAGTGCGGCTCGCAATTGTTGTTTTCATCTCTCTATCTCGACGCAAATGAAAGTTTTCAATCGGCAGTTCTTGTTGTTTTCTTTCCAACTGCACAAGATATCCATTTGAGATACTTTTTATTGCCACGCCATTGTCGTCATTTTAGGCCTCATGAAAACGCATTTTTATACCATCTTGCATGCACGTTTATTACTTTCATCGATTTAAAAGCCCTCAACATACATGCAAAGTCTATAAAGTTTTGTGAATCGTTTAACGATGTGAAATCAGAGATTGATGCTTAATCATTTTTTATTAGAATATTCGTAAAACGCACAAAACCATAAAATCTGGATAGGTTTCACCATTTGGAGGCTCGAGATTTTTACAAAATTAATTCATTTTAGAAACCTCAATGCAGGTGTGTGCGTTTAGAAATTTCATGCTCTATGATTCAGTTGAAATGATTCTATAGAATTCTTCATATGAAACCGAAATTTGCATTTAGTGAATCAGTCCGGCAGGTTGAAAAGTGAAATGAATAGGGATATTTTATCTATTGAAATGTTTCTGTTTCGAAATTGACATTGACAGATTTATGAGATGAATGTGGTCAATGGTTGAGATCGGTTGGGTTCGGGAGTGTTCGGCGAAAAGAGCGTTCATAATTTGAATTTAAATTCTCATTCAAGTTTTAAGCTTTCAAGAAAGAGATCAAGTTTTTGAAAAGCTTCTTTAGAGCTTCAGTTAGAAAATTATTATTGCTTTTTCAAACCAATAAAGAGCTTTAATATAACTTCTCGAATAAGCTTTAATGTTTTAAAAAAAAATCCATAAAACTTACGAAGAAATTACAGATATTTTGAAAAATTTGTAAAGCTTTCAATGACTCGAACTTCGACAAAAAACTTTTGAGATTTTGAAAATTTCCATCAGAGCTTTTAGAATTGTGCTACGATTTTGAAAATTTTTTGAACATCAAATATATCATTTAGGTATAGTTATTCTTCAAGCTAATTTAAAAAGTTTTAATAAATGAAAACTAAACTAATTTGAAAAATGAAAGAGTTTAAAAGAAATCCTTTTGTCAAGCTAGATCAGGGGGTAAACAAGTGTGCGATCCAGGTTCACTCTGGGTGCCGATCTGCCGATCCACTGCCGATCTGCCGATCCACTGCCGATCTGCCGATCCCAGTGCCGATCTGCCGATCCCAGTGCCGATCTGCCGATCCAGTGCCGATCTGCCGATCCCAGTGCCGATCTGCCGATCTCCTGATCACAAGTGCGGCAGATCGGCACTCTGATCGTCACTGTGATGGGCAGATCGGCACTGGGATCGGCAGATCGGCACAGGGATCGGCAGATCGGCACTGGGATCGGCAGATCGGCAGTGGATCGGCAGATCGGCAGTGGATCGGCAGATCGGCACAGGGAT
>CAKKOB020001171.1:0-14011 GCA_918844115.2 Phlebotomus perniciosus | reverse complement strand
CTGCCGATCCACTGCCGATCTGCCGATCCCTGTGCCGATCTGCCGATCCACTGCCGATCTGCCGATCGGATCGGCAGATCGGCGGCGATCTGCCGATCTGCCGATCCAGGTTCACTAAAAATTGGACTTGTTTACCCCCTGAGCTAGATCTAGACTAGCAAAATATCCTTCGAAATACCTTAAACAAATTTGTTGTTTCCGAAATGTTTTTCGCTAATATTTCAGATCTGAATTAAGGCTAGCCAAAAGCGCCAAAAGCTTAAGGCTACTTAAGCTTAAGGTAGCATTAAATTTAAGGCAAGACCAAAATTGAAGACTAGTCTAAAGTTCAGGGCTGCTTTAAGGCTGACGTAAAGCCCGTGGAGCTCAAGAATGGCTTAGGGCTCATCTAAAACTCAAAGATTATATAAAGTTTATCTAAAGCTCAAGGCTGACCTAAAGATTAAGATTGACTTAAAAAAATAAAGCTTAAGGCTAAGTTAAAGTATATGTCCAGTTTAAAGACCTTAATTTAAGGTTATTTTAAGTCTAGTTTAAAACATAAGGGTTGCTTAAGTCAAGCTTTAAGCTTAAGGTTAGCCATAAGCTTAAAGATAACCCTAAACTTGTTCTTTATCAAAAAATCTACTATATTCAAATATTTTAAGCTAAGATATTGTAGATCTACCTTTTAGCCCTAAATTTCAAATAGACGAACTTTTTCAATTCATCTTTCAATTCTTCACGCATTTTTCTGTCTTTTCTCCTCAGGTGTGCGTAAAATTGCGGAAACGAGATGCTGGCATCTGCAGCATCCATCCGTGTGTGAGGAGAAAAGACTTGATTAGACTTTTTCATCTCATTTGAAAGAAAGTAAGTTCTGTTTCTGCAACTCTTCTCATTTTCTGTATTTTCCTCATGCGTGGCCAGAATCCAATTATTAAGACGCACATCGATCGCGACTGATACATAAAATTTAAAATTGTGGTCTAACCAGCTACTTGCCTTGCAAAATACTGCGCTTTCTTTTTCTCCCATCGCACAGAAGTGTCTCTCGCGAAGTGTTTTATTATTTATGTTTCTCATCCTTTTTTTTTCTTGCCAATCGCCGCGGCGGACTTTTTTGCCGGCTGGTGAATTGGTAGAGGAAAAATATGCACTTGGATGTCTTCTTGTAAACTTCACCTGTCTTGTGTCCCAGTTAGGGCCAAGTTCACTCTCTACCTCACCAAACCACTCTTCTTCAGCGTCTATTTGGGTGGTTCTTGTCGATACGCACTCGATGCTCATCCATGTGAATAAAACATTACCGCGCACTTGAAGGTGATTTTAGTGCAAATAGTCAGTTAAAGTCAATGAGGAATTTAAAAGGAGTGCGAGGTGTATAAAAAATACATTTAGAGATCAGCAAAGAGTTACTCCCAAGTAACACAAAGTGGTTGTCATAACTTGGATGTAATTAAATGTAATTTAAGATTATAAAAATGATTTGTTGAATTTTTCTTCTTATTTTAACTCTAAAATATTTAAAATCAATGAGTTATCAAGAAATCAAAGTTAATATCTCATTTGTAACGTAAATGCAACGTCTTTATAACGTCTCTACAACTCAAATGTTGCCTAAATCTCACTTATTATGTATTCACATATTTCTGCCTAAAATAAGTCATTTAAGAGTTTTCTTAGACTTTCTTTTTCATCTCTATTTTGATATTTTTATTTACCTGTTTACATGTTGTGCTATTTGGGAGTCTGGGACCAGTCATAAATAATATTTAATGGACTTGTATTAGTGGTATTTTCACATTCATCTCTCTGCTGGCTGAAAAGTCTATTTGCATTGGCTCGAAACACACCTGAGAGTCAATAAAATCGACGAGGACTTATTTGTAGACACTCAGCCAATTTCTTTGCCATCATTTAAAATTAGTCATTCATCATCTCGTCGTGTTTGCATCAATTTCTACCTGACACACATCGATTAAATATTTGATGAAGCATCAATTAAAATCGCGATCGAGGGGTTAGAATGCCAATGTTTGCATATTTCCAACATATTTCCAAGTGAAATTCAGGAACATGTGCAAGAGACAACAATTTCGTCGACAAACACTGCACATGCAAAGTCAGCAAATGTAAGAAAATATATCGAAAAGTTGTGAGAATTTCGTTGCTATGGCGCACTTGAATTGCTGGTGGGAATATAGTCCAAGAAAAATTAACTATAAGAGCATTAAACAAATTGCATTTGAAGCACATTATTCTCTTGAACACTGTTGGCAAACATTCCTAAATGTCGTCGAGTTGAACTCGCTTTACAATAGCCTCAAAAATGGTTTAATTTAAAACACCCAGCGATTCTGCAACTTCACCTTCAAGCAATGCATTTTTTCCTGCTCTCAATCTCTATGAATAATTTTCATATGAATCTTCACGCCTTATTTGAATGCAGAGCATAAAAAGTAAATGATGCTGTTTGGTGTGAAGCAATTTAGCAAAACTGACGATCAGGTCATTTTTCAAAAAACCGACGATTCATCTCGTGAAAAATTAACCTGTGTTAAAGGCGCGCATATTGTCTTCCTGAAAGCTCAAGAGAAGCTTGAAAAATTGCCGTATCTCTGAAGAAATAAATCTGCTTTTAATAAGAGAATAAATTACAGGGCAAGTGCAAAAAAATAATAATTAGCTTTAGGGAAGAGTCTTTGATGTTTTTCGGAGCTTTTTATTTGAGAGACTTTTTTTCAGACTATAAATAGATCTCATCTATCTTCAATGCTGAAAAATGTAGGTAGCAAAAAACGGTGTATAATCGCTTTCTTAAGCGATATTGATAAAAAGCTGAGAAAAACAAATTTATCACGTTTCTTATAACTAAAAACAATTTCAAGCACAAACTTCCTGTGAATATTTTATTTAGTTTTGCACGTAAAAATATTTAATTTAAAAATATTTTCATTCTCTCTCAGATAATGCAACACGTTTGCTTATGAAAATGTCTCAATTTTCACCTTTTTCAGACAATTTTTCAAAAGCTCGCACCAAGCATTTGAAAATCAGTTGGTATTTTATGAACAAGTGTGAGAAGAATGAACTTAAATGGCAAAAAAAGACCGAATTCAATGGACATGAAAATATTCCCATAGTAAAAACTAAGAGTTTCGCTGTCGTTTTCACGCTGCAACATAATAAGTTAGAGTGACTCCGAGGTGATGGTTAATTATTATGTTGGAAAAAGAGCGCTCATATAAGTGAAAATATTTCTGAGAATTCAATTTGCATAAATTAAAAATCATTCTGATCTGACAAATAAGAAAAAGACTCTCTTTCTCGGCATCTAATTGGGTCAGACTTTGCGATCTTTGGGGAGGTATAATTTTCAAATTAACAAGAAGATTTTTTAAGTGATAATTCAAAGTGCATAATTTTCATAAAAAGAGACTTTTCTCTTTGGCTTGTGTCTGACATTAACCAAGTATGAGGCGGTTGGAAAAAGTGAAAAATGAAAGAGGAGAAGGCAATTTCGTATGCAAAATAATACTGATTTATGATGAAAATAGATGGTTAAATTGCACCTTCTTACCTTGAGGCCATTTAATTTAAAATCATACCACATTTTGAGCATATCCATCTCTTTTTGGCGGAGGGTTATTTGCTTTGCGAATAATGTTATATTTGTGAGAAATCATGACAGAATCTCTCAACTCATCCGAAAGGTGGAACCCCTCCTCCTTCACCCTCTTTTCACCCATCATTACATATTTATTACTCATATTGTGCATGTTAAATTCTCATCATTTGCAAGTGAAGCCCTTCTTTCCACAATCATCTCTCTCGTGACTTGATTTTCTCTTTTCATCTCACTCTGGCAAAAATTTTCTTCACGAGGGAGAGATATCTCGGAGCCAATTGTTATGTTTGCTGGTGACGGCGGTAAATCCAATATTTATAGTAAATAACGAACCAATTACTGTTTTTCTATTGTGGTGTCGATATGTCAATTACCCACGAGAAATTTCATAAGGGGCAAAATTGCAATCTCCTCTCTATTGCACATGCCAAAAAAATCAAATGAGCAAAAAGCGACGCACAAAGAAGTTACATTGTGGTCGCGAGAGTGGCGAGAAGATAATTTTAATCATGCTGATTGAATCATCATTTACATCACCTTTCCTCTGAGGAAGGCGAAGGAAGGTGGGTTAAATGTCTGTGGTTGTAGGAAGTTTGCCCGAATAGATATGTAAATGCATGTAATTGCTACCAATTTTCAATGGTTATAAAAATCCTATAAGCAGCAGTTCAATTTACTGGAACAGATGAGATCTCAAAGTTCCTTATCTCTTAATAGGTATGCGATTGAGAATCAAAGTGAAAATTCGCCTCAAGATAATCATATGATAAATTATTATGTAATATTATTTTTATTGAGCAAAAGGAATGTCTAACCCTTTTATAAAATTTGTAAAATTAAAGGCAGAAAACAGTTGAAATATCTATTGATACGAGTAAATATAATAGTATTTTCCAATTGAAAGCTTTTAGATGGCCTAAGGCCGACTTAAAACGCGTCTAAAGCTAATCGAATGCTCAAGGCTGACTTAAAGTTTAAGACTGGCCTAAAGCTTAAGGCTGGTCTAAATCTTAAGGCTAACCTAAAAAACCTAAGCCTTATCTAAACCTTAAAGCTGATCTAAACCCTAATAGCATGCATACACTTGGGGTTTAGCCTAAGGCCCTTTACACACATGGGGTTTAACCTAGAGAAGGTTTAGTCAGTTTAAAGCCAATGGCAATTCGTAGACACTGTAAACGCGGCTTGGCATTTAGAAAACAACAATTTTGATTATTGTCTCACTGAAATTGTTATTAATTGAACTGTCTTCGGCTTTAAATTGACTAAACCTTCTCTAGGTTAAACCCATGTGTGTAAAGGGCCTTATTAGCGGCTAAAACGAGGCTCAGGGCTTCGATAGATCTGCTTTTGGCAAAGGAATTTCCTTAGAAAGTTGTTCTAGTGCTTAGGCAAAGCGCGATCCGAACAGACTACAGTAAAAGCTCCGTTTTAGCCACTAAGTCTTCTGCTAAACCCCAAGTGTGTGCGGGCTATAAGAAAGCGTCATCTATCGCTAATTCCCATATTTACCATTCCAATTAAGTATATAATTTTTCTCACTTGACTGAGTAATTGCTCATATTGATTTCAGATAAAAGTAATAAAAAATCTCAGAAAGACTGGGTGTTTCAAACCAATTTAAACTCCCCAAAGTTCCAATAATACAGACTGTCCAAAATAGAAACAAATCCCCTAATGATCTCTTATAAAAACAAATTCTTGGAAAGTACATCGCGTGAATAAAGTTTTCTCAATACAAAATTCCCGCAAAAAACGTCATATCATTATCAACATGTAGAAATGAACAGAAGATCAACAATTGTTGATTAAAGTCTTTGTATGTATTGAAAGATTTTACTTTTCTCGAAAGCCTTCACCCTGTGAATTTGCATACACAATCTCAGGTTTTTGTCGGTGTCTCCTACACAACAAGCGCTCCACGAGAGATACTGTTTGTGGTCAACCAGCGACTGGTTTCCAGCAACAGTCGTCCGGGAGCATTCCCCAAGTGCTCATCGCTTTTCTGAGTTTCGTTGACAATTTTGCGCACATAAATATATTTTCTTTTGTGGCTTTTCCCATTTGGTAATTACATGTCAATAATTCCATTATGAGTGTCCAAATAAATTACTACCTATGTGCTCTCATCATTCTGTGGATAAACCTAGTTAATGCGGGTAAGTGAGAGGTCAAGTGTAACCATGTACATAGTACCTTATATGTTTAGCAATTTCCCAGTGCTGAGAGATTGTGAAATATGATTAGTTACAATAATTCCGCAAAGCTTGAGGAAATTTTTTCGAAGAAAGGGAAAATCAAAGAGAAAAGTGTATCAGTTCCATCTTAAAGAATGACTCATCCAACTAAAAGTTATCCAACCGCTTTTCGGGGGATTTTCAATGCAGACATTAGTTAGTTGGTCGTTTCTTTTTTTTTTCACCATAAGATTCCCCATCGAGTTGTGTATCTCAGCGAATTACTTGCTAAACCTGCTTCGACAATATATAAAATACACTTCTCGTATCTCGTGTGGCAAGACAACGATCTGGGAAAATACATCCATTAACACGTATAGAGTAGTTTTCAATGCCAAAAAGTCTTTCCAACCATATATCGTACATATAATATGTATGAGATTAATTGATGAAAGATTATCTCTTGTGTGTGAAGAAATGCTTTTTCCGACAACATCAGGAAATTTTGCCGCAACGACAATTGTGGCTTTTCTCAAGAAATCCTTGATATTTGATATTCAATATAATGCAATTTGCAGGCTGTTTATATTGAACTCAAAAGCTTGTTCTGTTGGCTCATCAAGATCATCTCTTTGTATAGTCTAAGATGTTTTCGTAATATTTCAATAAACTTGTTTAAATGTAATAACAGGAAATCAGTGACATTCTCAGTTTTTAATTTATAGCAGAATATGAGTGAAAATTCTTGTAGAATTTAACATTATAGCAGAATTCTAGCAATATATCTTGCAGATTTTCATTTCTGTTTCTAGAATGTTTCTAGAAGATTTTTTAAAAGAAGCAGTTTATATATTCTAAACTTCTTATCTAATCTTGTAAAAAAAATTATATAGAAAAATATGCAAATGCAAGCGATTGATATTCCTGTTTGGCTTTTCCCAGATTATTCTCAAACATATGGATCATGCCCTATGCCCGATGGACAGCAAGGAGTTTGTGTTAACTTGCACGAGTGTAAACACCTCTACGACATCCTCTCCAACAAGCGACCACTGACTGACGAGGATAGGCAGTACCTGAGTTCAAGACAATGCGGCTTCTTCAGTGGAACAGTTGGAGTAAAAATACCTTTTCCCCCTCGAATACCGTTCATAATTTCTTTTAAAATTTAAATTTTTACAGGTCTGCTGCGAGGTGGAAATTACCTCCAATGCTAACTTTGACAACGATCTCCTGCCCGATCCCTCATCGGGACAATGCGGTATCGACACAAGCAATAGGATATATGGCGGAGAGGTGACTAAAATTGACGAATACCCCTGGATGACTCTGCTGAGATACAAGAAACCAGGCAATCGCATGGGCTTCCACTGTGGAGGAGTCCTGATCAACAACCGATACGTTATGACCGCTTCCCACTGTGTCAATGGACGAGACATTCCTGTCGATTGGACACTCTATCAATGTCGTCTTGGCGAACACGATACAGGAAAAGACCCAGACTGCGAGGAAGATGATTGCGCTCCCACACCCAAGGATATCCTAATTGAGGAGAAAATCCCTCATCCCAACTACATTCCAACTTCTCGCAACCAGAGGAACGACATTGCTCTCCTACGACTCGTTCAGACTGTCCAATTTAACGACTTTATCAAGCCAGTGTGCCTTCCCACCGCTTCACATCTGAGGAACAACAACTTTGTGGGTCAATCCATGGATGTGGCTGGCTGGGGAAAAACCGAGAGCGGTAAGAGATCTAAAAGATCGAAAGCTAAACTCCAAATTAAATTGAATTCTTTTTCAGTGAGCGCCAGCAACGTTAAATTGAAGGTGCGAGTGAATGGCGTGAGTCAGGACACTTGCAATTCCATCTACAGCCGACAGAATGTGGAAATCGGTCAGGGACAACTGTGTGCCGGAGGAGAAAAGGGCAGAGACTCATGCAGAGGCGACTCAGGAGGTCCTCTAGTGGCTCTGGGTAAGTTTAACATGTCTAGTTGATTGAAATATTTCGAGTGGTGCTTCAATCTCATTTTAAAAGACAAAATAATTAATCAAGAATAGATAAAATCAATTGACCTGAAGTTTACCGGCACAGTAAAAAGGGTTTGTATCTCAGCTAAATATTATGTTTTAACTGAATTGTGTTTGGATTGCGTGTACGCTCTCAAAAAGCGTCTTTAGACACTTAAATTTGCTTTTTCAGCGTTCAAATGTTAAAGGAAATTGTTCTTTCATTTCCGATCAACTTTAAATGATGGTGCTTAGTTTATGTCTCTGCTCAAATGTATTCAAAAGGCCTTCATTTTTAATGGTCTAAAGATGCCTATAAGCAGTGTAGACTTAAACCCAACGCCCGTTATTAAAGGCCCTTTATCTGTTTCGGTTAAACTTCAAGTATATTCAACTTGCTAGAAAACAATCCGCCATTTTGAACAAAGCTGCCAAAAAACGCCGAAAGCGCCACTAACGAGGATCTGATAAATTATGCGGGTTCTAAATACTTTCAGGCTCTCAACAGACCTTTCCAAAAACACAACTAACCATTAGAATTATTTGATTATTATATTATTTTTTCAAAATATTTTTTTTAGATAACAAATCACCAAGACCATACTGGTTCTGTGTGGGCCTGGTGTCCTTTGGACCATCACCATGCGGCCTCGAGGGCTGGCCAGGTGTCTACACGAGAGTGTCTGAGTACATTGGCTGGATTTCTCAGACTGTCCGTGCCTAATTCGTTGTGATGTATTTTTTTTACAAAAAGAGAACGAATATCTTTGTAACTTCTGTTTTATAATCTCGATTAAAGGCATCATTTAAAAATGACTCACTCGTAACTTAAATCCTCTGCTCGTGCATCCCCTTTAGCGAATTGGAGATCTTGTTGGTCTTGTAGTCACTCCTCAGCTGAATAAAGTTCATCACAACGGATTTGTCCAGAGAATTGAGGGTCTCTCCGCCACAGACCTCCTGGAGATTCTCATGCTTCACCAGCAACAGATTGCACAGGGCGTGAAGGACATCAAATAGCTGAGTCACTAGCGGACTCTTGAGCTCTCTCACGCACTTCCTGTACTCATTGACATCGCAAATGGCGCACATCGCCCCCGCCGTGTTATACTGGAACTGTTGCAGATGATCAAAGATCACCCGATGGAGTCTCACGCCCAACTCCGTCATCACAGACGACAGATTCTCCCCGTCAATGCAGCACTGAATCTGCTGAGTGGCCAACAACAGTTGCTGCACCACATGAAGACACGCCGGAGACGCCACAGTGTCAATATCCGTGTCCGGCTTAAAGTCAGACTTCCTCTGCTCATTCTGCAGATAGACTTTTACCCATCCAACCAGGGCGTTGATTGATCTATCCAATCCAGAATCCAATTTGCTCTCAATCTGATCCAACATGATTCGCTTCTTCTCTATGCAGTCAACATATCGAGGTGTTGATCTGTATATTTTAAAATTGGAACTTGTAAATGGATTTTAAAACAAAGATAAAATAAACTTACACAACGCAGGGAAGAATGCTAGCGCTGTATGTCTTCTCCAGCAAATGCACAATCGTGTTGCTCTTCTGCACGCAATCGAAGAAATAGATCTGTGGATGGGTCTTGCTCTCGGCGAGTGGAATGGCATTGAGTCCCAGTTCAAGGGCATAATCCACATGTTCGTGCATTAAGTATCTCAGCAGAATATCAGCCAAGCGGATGGCATTTGTCGGCAAATCACTTTTCTTGGACAACAAACGACACCGCTTGTAGGCAAGTTTGGATTCTTGCAGCAAATTTATCGCCAACTCCTCCGACAGGAAAGTTTCTCCGCCGTAATCTTCAATCTGAGCAATGTTGATGTTCGCTCGAGCTCCAATGAGAGCTTGAACGTCTCGTTTCAACTCCTGGAATCGTTCAGTTTGTCTCTTCTGGTGCTTCTTGCCCCGGTAGAACTCTCTCAACTCCGACGAACACTTCCCATCCAGAACTCTCGCCTCGGTGTCTATGTAAGTGGCCAGATGCTTAGCGAAGATGTTCATTGTTAGCTTTGACAGCAAATCATCGTCGCTCTCCATCGTGAATTCTGTGAGATCGCTGGAGAGCTTCATGGTGCGCGAATACATATCGTAGAGAGTCTTCAAGTACTTGTCCTCATCCCGACGATCCTCCAATTTCGTCTGAGCGTATTGATTGATCTTCAGTTGATAGATGTTGAGAATGAATTTCGACATCACTTGATCCGGACTGGCAAACACTTTCTTTATGATAGCGTAGTGATGTCGACACATGGGCAGGATTCCTCCAAAGATATCCTTCCCACCGTAAGTGGACGCTTGACTCTGCTCAATATATGCATCGATGCACTGAGAGTATCCCTTGAATTGGGACAAAATCGTTGCGATATGCTTCATATTGTCAATATCCTCAGACTTTTGAGCTCTGGCGAACTCCTCAATCAGCGCTCTCTCAATCTCATCGTACTTCGCTTCGATCTTCTTCTTAGCCTCACCAAACTTGTCCGACGGCAGATCCTGGGAGATCGTATAGAGCTTCTGAATAATATCAGCAGCTTCGAATAATTTGTTCTTATCGCTAAACACTTCATTGATCACTCTGCCGGGAGTCAGGAACTCACTCATGTGATTGAGAAGTCTCTGAGCTTCCACAGTGCGACTTCTGGGAGTATTTACATTCTCCAACTGCTCCCCCAGATGGATAATCTTCCCAGCAACTGAATTGATCTTCTCATCGAGCTGATGGAACCAATCCACAGACACTTGATGCTTCTCCTGCAACTTATCAATGTTGATTGCGTGGAATTTTTGCTCCTCCTTGAGAGCTTCCTCCAGCTTTTCGCACTTCCTCTGCTGTCGCTCCTGCAGGATTGTCAGATCCTTAATGGTCTGAACAAATGTTTCATGTAGAAGGTCCGCATCGAACTCCTCAGGACCCAATTCATTGCTTGTCCTCCAAGTGAGTCGTTCAATGAACTCAGCCACATCAAAGGGCTCCTGAGGAGATTGACAACAATTAAGTAACATTGTATATTAGATAAAGAGGAGATTCCTCACCTGCTCCAGTTCTTCCATGTGGGACATCATCTTGATCTGCGGAAAAACAAAACTCCTTTTCCTCACAAATTTGTTGACATCCGCCTCCAAACTAAACGAGCCACCAGCGCTTCTCGCGTCGCGTAGCGCCACAACAACTACTAGAAAAAACTCCAACGAAAAGACTGCTAGAAAATGACATCACGCATGGCAAGACCAGCTACGTCAATCGTCTTGACGAAAGGGAAAAAGTCGCCATTGTTCTTGTCAACTTTTGTACAAGTTTCTTCCGTGATAATTTTCTTCAGAACAATCCATTCTCTGTGCTTAAGCTGTTGCTGAAAAGAATTCTGCATTCACCTGCTTCACCACGAACCATTGAGTGTCACGAACAATGTCTGCTATGAGTCCCGAATAGTAAGTTGAAGTTGCCTTGTTTTGTGCACCAGCTCGACGTCGAGGTGGCCAAATTGCTGCCACCTCCAATCCTCCTCCTCCTCATCCCAAAAAAACCCATCCACTCACTCATATTTTTCATTCAATACACACCAACACCCTCTTCATTCTCATCCCTTCACACCATGGAGCCTCATTCCCCGGATTGAGATTAGGCGACTGCCCTCGCGAGGCTGCGATAGCAAATGGAGTTTTTCTTTTTGGATGATGCAAAAACCTCGTTTTTCAACTCCAAAGAGAAGACGACTATATCCATTCATCACAGCGCAATTCACGAGACGCGCATTTGATGAGTCATCCGGAAGAAAAGTCACATTTTGAAAAAGAAGAAATAATCCCCCTACAATTTTCCAAACACTCTCCAAGAGAGAGAGATTCTAACCAGCGAGAGTCACAAAGACTTTGACCCAGAAATGGGCGTTTCTTTGTGACCTCACATCAAATGCGATGCACCACATAAATAACATTTTTTTCTTCTCTCTAATCCCCTATTTGCAGTGATTATCTGTTTAAACTTCTGCTAATTGGCGATTCTGGCGTCGGAAAATCCTGTCTACTTCTCCGTTTTGCGGTAAGTTTTGCCAAAAACAAAAGAAAACCCTAAAAAATAGAAAATATCCTTATCTCTCAATCTCCTCCACAGGACGACACCTATACAGAGAGCTACATTAGCACCATTGGAGTAGATTTTGTAAGAATCATTTACCTATTCTTCTCTTTTGCCCGCGCTCGCGACTCTTGTGAATGAGAAACTAATTGTTCTTTTCTTCTTGCAGAAAATTAGAACAATTGAACTCGACGGAAAGACCATAAAACTACAAATCGTAAGTTGCAATGATTACCCCTACAGTTGCGGGAGAGAAATGGTGGAGCGCACTTTTATTTATTTGTATCCACTAAATAGCGCGTCTAGAAACAAATTGTCATGAAAAAACGGAAGCAACACACCCACAATATCGATTTGTGATAGAGTATTCTCCCCTCTCGTCCATAAACTAAGCATAAACATTTTTTTCTTCATTCATTCAGAACATCTCTCTCTGACTAATATTTTGACAATGACTAACCCTGATAGGAATTCAACGGTCTAACACATTTTATAAGTGGATGCAATTTTTAATCACCTTGGATTGCAAAATTGATTTTTCATGTCAAAAAATAAGCCAACCGAATCAGCTGATTGGGAAAGATTGTCTAAAAATATGATTTGGACAGTTCCATGCCTTAAAACGCATCCATTTCAGAGATAAAAAAGTTTTTTTTTTGAGTTTAGGGGACCTCAAGGTAATATTGGCAAAATTGGGAGATGAAAAACTCGTTGAAATATTTTTTAAACGAAAAATCCATTGAAGAGACTTAAATTGCAATTGAAAAATATCATATTTTAACTTTTTTATCAAACGCAAATTTTTAGTTCATTAAATTAAACATTAATGATAAAAGATGTGAAATGGAATGAGAGAGAGATGACTGTATTATTTTCGAATAATTCCTTCTAGAACGTCTTCCAACGTAAACAAAGGAAAGTCAGACGATAAGCTGCATAAAAAGTTTTCTATTAGGTTATATAGCAAAAAAATATGACGTTAACAACCAATCAGGAATTATTTTCGAATAAAAATTAACCCTAGCTTGACTCTTCTATTGCTCAGAAAAACATTCTATAGAATGAGATGAGAAATTAAGCTTGCTAGGTAATTAATTAACACGCTAGAAACTTATACGTGTGACAGTACAATTGGGCATTAGATCAATCTTACGAATGGTACTATTTTAAAGTCTAAAAACGACTATTTAATTTGACAAAATCCGTTTCAACTTTCACGAGAAACCTTTCTCTACAAATTTGGCTGACATTTACGCAGGAATATCTAATAATTTTTGGCATAAAACATCTCAAGCGGGGAAAAAAACTGTTGTTAAAGTATGAACAACGCGTATTTTAATTTCATAGATTTCATACATAAAAATTGCTTTTCTCATTCACACACTTATGAGAAATCACATGAGAACGATTTAGGTAGAGAAAAAGAAAATCTTTTTTAAAATATCGATTAAAAGGCTTGAAAATAAGTAAAGAGAACATCATTGTGCAAAATCAGCTGCTGTTTTAATCCAATCGCCCACTTTTCAAGCGTTTGCGTTGCATTGACGATTTAAAAAAAAATAGCATTGCATAAATCTATGAAGCAATTTACATTGATTGAGATTGGATTGTCCCAAAATCCGAATCTAATCTTGTCGTTTCACATCAACTTTAATGTAAAAGCATTTCTTTTTTGAGAAATTCAGTATTTCTAAGAAAAAATCCTGCAACGAATAATAACAAAATACGTTTTAACTTTTTTTCAACTCCCTGAAACAGTAATTGGTTGCGTAAATTTCCTGTATATTCTTTTAAAGATACTTTTTATCCTTTTCATCATTCAATTTATTGAAAAAGACATAGATAAGTCTTGAATAATTTGTGTCGCGGCATTTGCCAACAAAATAAGTATAAAATGAGATTATATGTAAAATGCTACTCCTAATTACAACTATTCGCGTGGTCTGAAAATTTTTGGGACAGTAGGACAGATTGATAGTTGTTCTGGTGATTAGGCTAAGCGCGATCCGTACAAAACAGGAAAAGCCCCGTTTTAGTAACTAATTTTCCACGCCAAGCGTAGGTTTGCCGAGGCCCTAAAGTCTTTTTAAAAAATATCAGATTATAAAGTC
>CAKKOB020001170.1:0-20111 GCA_918844115.2 Phlebotomus perniciosus | reverse complement strand
TCTGGAATTATTTAGAAGCATTCCAGCGCGAGATTATTATAGGAGGAGGAGAGGCGCCTCCAAATAGCCTTTAGTTATATTGTGTTCTAATACTCAAGAAAACTTTTCCTTAACCCCATAAATAATTGATTAGTTGAAAAAGCGCATTAATTATAGCCTTAAAGATTTTCCACAGACTCTAATGCTGCATTTTCTTATGTTGCATGCTTGAAACAAAAAGTGAAAAACCATGTGCAAAGACAATTTGATGGAGGGGAGAGAGTGAAAATGTATTGATGCATTACAAAATGTGATATTTTACCACGATTCATCGATTTTTTTTCACTCCCTCCTATATGTAGTTGTTAAAATGCACAGGTGGTGATATTTTATAGTGCAATTATTCCCATGAATTTCTTTTTTTTTCATATATTTCTCCCTCTATAAGTGCTTTGAGAATCAGTGTGTGCGCGGTTTTGAAAGTAGGGGGCAAATTGAGACTTTATACATTACTGTTCTCAGTATGAATCGCAAACCAAAATTGAAATATATTATTTAAATAAGTTTAAAGTCTGACTCTGGTGTCCAGCTGAATGTGGTAGTGTTTGTGTCTCTCATTCTTTCTTGTCTCTCCCATACAGCAACTTTATTAGTTGTTCACATTTTAAAATCGTCCCTCTCCTCATAACACCAATATTGTATGTACACAAGTGAACAAAAGAGACCTCCAACAAGAGCTCAAACGGATAACGAAATCAACAGTGATTCTCAGTATCAAAGAGGAAATATCCAGTGAAATACACAAATTGTGATTTTCTCCCTTGTGCGACGCTGATAACTCTTGTTGACTGAGAGTTTCTTCATTCCTTCTTCTCCCAATAATTTGGATATTACGCCAAGAATGCGCTAACAATCGATTTGTGAATTAATTGTGAAGAAAAGTTTAAAAAAAAAGTTGTGTGTTTGTGAAATAATTTGGCGAAAATTGTACATATAAATTTTCCATTTCTTTCGCCTCTGACGTAGATAATTGAGCCAGAAATGAGAGACAGACTGTTCTTTTCCCGCATTCAATTATTAAACAAGTGTCTGTTTTACTGTAAATTTACGTTCAACTCATAGAGTTGTTACAGGTGTTTCTTTCTGATCAGTTTTTTTGCCAACTCTTGTCACAATATTGCTTTTCTTTCATATTTTTTTGTGTCTCTTCGTCATCAACTTCTTGGCATTTTAAAAATATCGCAATGCGCGAGAACAGGAAATTCCCCAAGTTACTCATTCTTGGTATATTATAACTCTTTCTCTGGCATTGTATGACAAATTTATAAAAAAAATATTTAGTCTTTTTCTGACGTGAAACACCAAAAGAACATACAGAGCGGAATAAATATTTTTCCAATCATAAATAGAAATAAAAATGTGTGTTGCTCATTTAGACCTTTAAACTCCATGCCTGATAACATGTGCACAATTTTTTAACACAAGTGTCTTTTAAGTTTCTTTTAATGAAACACGAGATTGAATAAATTATTAAGTTTTAAAGTTTATAAAGAAATTAGAAACCGATTTCACGATATCGCTGGATATTTGTTTAAAAAAATGTTAATTTTCAAAATAAAATAGTTAATTTAAGTCATGTCAAAAATTGATTTAAATACTATATAGTCTGTTGGCCATGTATTTTGATTTTCAACACGAAACATCTATCTCTCACTCTCTTAAATCTTCATATAACATTTACATCATTTCATGCTTATATTCTCAAGACTTGAATTAATTCACGTTTTCGTTGTGTATGAATTGCGAAAAGCAATCATAAAAAAAATATGTGAAAACATTCGATAATGATATTCTGAGAATTTTTTCGCTTTACACTTCAATCCCCATCATCTCTCTCTCTTTTGCGTCTAATAAACTTTTTAGGCACTTCTTGTCCATTCTTCACTTCATATTTTCTGAATTATGAATATTTTTTGAGAAAAAAGAGGGAGGTAGAATAGAAGGAAAAAAAGACAAGTGATTTTTTTCTGCTCTCTGCGTATCGCTCAATTACCTTCGCCTAAAATCTTATATATACATTTCATTGTCAGATTTATATGCTCTCGCCAAATGTATTAAATAGCAATCAGTTTTCATTTTTTCTCCCATTCGTTTTCACCGACAATAAAAAACTGGGTGCTTTAGAGAGAGACAAATTAGCCAAATAATATACTTCGAAAGTGATTAGATCACCCATCAGAGTCGCCAAGAAGCTCACAAGAAGTGTTGACAATGTGTCATCGTGAGTGAATTAAGTGATATCAAGAGACAGAGAGAAAAAAGAAGCAAAATATTCAGCACAATGAAGTGGATAAGTGTCTGTACTGTGATTGTAATAATCGTGGGATCAAACAATGGAGCTCTGGGCAGTAAAGGAGCCACCGTGATTGATACACTCCGTGACTATTATCTCTCACTGGAGGATCAAGCGTGGAAGATTGTCAATCGTGGCAGCGGAGTCTATCATCCAGATCGAATACTTAAGCCCCTATACAATCTCTATACGATGTTTGCCCTCAAAAATTGCTCTCACGAATTGGAGGATTATGAATTGACATCCCTCAATCGGATCTACGAGTGGAAATTGCTCGAGAGAGATCTAATGACAGTCAATAATCTATTTGAGGTGTTCCGCCAAGAGTTGGAGAAACCTCTGCAAAATGTTGATAATTTTGATGAATTGTCAGCTCTTGATTTCACCGATACTGTCTTCAAAGACAAACACTGGCCCATTCCTGAGACATTTGATCAAATTGAAAATATCATGGTGAATCAGGGATTATACTATAAAGCAATGGTGGTAAATATCTTTTGTCCAAACAGGTGTTTATAAATATAATTTAAAAATTTGAAACAATATTTCTTAAATTAGTCATTCTTTAACCCGTATTTTTAGCCAAAATTAATTTCTTCTGAGAAATAGTAATTCAAATTGCAATAAACCCTATGATAAGACGTTTCCACGGAATTCCATCGGACATTCCGAAGGAAAATTCCTCTTTTCCTATAGGATTTTTCTCATGGATTTCCGAGGAATATATAATGTTGATTGTTATTGAAATTTATAGAAAAAAGAACTCTGAAAAGGAGTGTCCTAAAGAATTCCTATAGGAAATCATATGGAAACTTCCTTGGCAAACATGGGAAAGTTCCTCAATGGAATTCCTAACAAAGTTTTTAGAAGTTTGTATGAAAACTCTGATAGGAATTTTCCTAGGAATTCCATTCAGGAACTGTCCCAGCCTTTCCAAGGAACTTTCCGTGTGACTTCCTATAGGAATTCCTTAGGAACCTTCCCTATTACTTCCCGACTAATTTTAAAATTCCTTTTTTCTATAAATTTCACCAACAATCAACATTATTTATTGCTTAATTAGTGTTAAAATCAAAGACTAGGAAAATCATAAGATTGCGTGGAAAAAATTCCCTCTTATTTCACAATAAGTTATTATTGCCCATTTATACCCAGCAAGTCTTTTTATATTTCATCCATTTTTCTTTTTATATTTCTTCCTCTTGCATGTGGTGTGTGTCCATCGACATTGAACGCCAGGAAGTGAAAGATCAAGTGTGCTCAAGTCAAAAGGCAGCCCAACAAGTGATCTATCAGCTGTACAGTGCCATTTCCCTAACAGAACTCAAGGGTTATGCAATGATGCAATTCTCATGGATGCTGCTCAAAACATTCGGAAAGGGAAATTACACACAAGAGGCGGAATTGATGCGTCAGCGCTTCGAGAATCGCACAGAGAGAACCCAAGAGCTGGTAAAGCGTGTCATGGAGCGTGCAGATCGTGAGGTGTGGCGCTGTGATCCAGATATACACATCGAGGGTGAAACATATGAACAATTTACACGACTCCTGCAAGGCTACGTGGAGAATGAAGTGGACATGAATACAGATGGTACGTGCAAGGAGAATTGTGCTGCCTATACATTCACCCAGAGTCATGGATGCTTCAAAGATCTGTACTGTGCCCAGCAGCCACAATGCAAAGGGAGAATCATCAATTGCACTTATGTGGACTCGGACATGTGGATTTGTCCATCGGTGAGTCTTTCTTTCAAATTAGGACGTTTAAATGACATTTCAATGGGAAGGAAGTTCTTTTTCGGTATGAATTATAAATTAAAAGCACTTTCCATTCAATCAAGAAACACCTCAAGTGTTAAAAATGCAGTTTTTCCACTAAACCATATACTTCGGGGGAAATGTTTTGCATACAGCGGAATTATCAAAAATTACGCTTTTCGGTGATCAGTGGATAAAATTGAGTTCTTGAACATGTCATGAGGCCATTAGAAGAAGAAAATGACTAATCCCTTCCATTATAAAGCGGATATTAAGCTTCCTCCTACCAACAATAATAAGGGAGTTCAAAGAACACATTTATTGATGCGTAAATATCTTGGAATGTTTCAGAAATTGCACACCAATCGCCGATATGAGTACATCAAATACGAGAATGGGCGTGTGCTGGGTGAGGAGAGCACGTGTGCACGTGGAACAACAAAGGTCGACTCCTGGTGGCGTTGGCTCTTCTGGCACTGCAGCTACTGCTTGTGCCTCTGCGATGAGCAAGGCTACAAGTCCGACAGATATTTTAACCTGCGCGAAACTGTGTCTGACATCGAGGAGAACAAGTAAATATCTTTAAATTTTCCACTACAAAAAACCCTTTCGATTATAACAAAATTCCTTTCAATTTTTCTCTCTTTAGGGTCGTCGTGGGTGTTCGTTTCCGAAAGGTCAACCGTATAATGCACATTCAGCTACAACAGGGTGAACTTTTGCCACGAGGCGTCATCAATGGTACAACTGTGAGCTGGAAGCCGATCAATAGCTATCGCCTATTAGACGCTGGTCTCAAGAATGACGTGGATTACCATACAATGGAATGGAATAAGCGTGCCATTGATCTCGATGATTTAACAGCCGACCCTGGACACGTTGTAACAGGTGTTAAGTTCAGCAAAATCGGCCCTAAGGTCAATATCGGCATTCGCGTCCATGAGTTCAACTTTGAAACTGGCAAATTGGATATGGTTGGCGTTTGGAAAGATAATGCCGAAATTGACGTCAATCAAAGGTAAGAGAGAAAACATTCCCAACAATTTCCCTTCATCTCTAATTCTCTCAATCAATTTTCTTTTCACAGGAGCCAAATCTTCTTGAAGAAACCGAATGTTCCCACGAGAGCCAAAGCTCGCTCTGTGCTCGTGTCGAAATCAAAGCAATTTATCGAATTTACCAACACCGACATTGATGCTGATGCAGCACAAACAACTGTACCATTTTTGGATGCGCAAGATGTTGTCTCAGTGCCACCAGTACCGCTGTCCGGTGTCGGAATCTACCACAAGGGATTACCACTTTATGGCGGTTTTGTGGCGCCAAAGATAATCGTCTACAACATGGCAGAGCACATTTACACACCAAAACCAGGACAGGAGGATCTCTTCGATACATTCGGATAGATTAAGCCGCGCTGTTCAATCTTCTTTTAAACCATATTTAAAAAAAAATAGCCCGATAAACTATTTAAGCCAATACATAAGAGAATTTTATATAATGCAACTTTTATCCAGACACTCGCCGAGGAACAACAGTTTTTTTCCAAGTAACACAAGTGGGAGTTTATTATTTGTATTTGAAAATTGCCGAAAAGATGTGTAAATTGAAAATTTTTTCGAATAACATTCCCACGTATTATTTTTGCTGATCGAAAAATACAGCACAAAGAGCGCAAAATGTAAACAATAAAGTTCAGATTCATGTCTTGTATATGATATTTTATAGGCAAACAACCTCAAATGTGAAGAATTGTGAAAGAGAGAATATAATAAGTGTAATTTACTCTTTTGAAGACACACAAACAGTGAATTTAGGAATTGTAATTTACAATAAATTAAACAACTTGATCACTTTGTGTTTAATCATTTTCAAAAAAGTCATTTCATAGTTGAAAGAATTTTTCTCAAGTGGAAAACTCTTAATTAGGGTAAGTTTATGCAAAAGAGACTTTTTGTATATTTTGCAAATGCACCCAAACTCTGTTGAAATCAATCAAACCATAGTTGATTTAACTATAATATAGATAAAATTTTGTTAATCTAACGACTTAAAAATGGATCAAATTCAGATAATACGATCCGCTTTCACGATTAGAATTGGACGATCTGAATCCAGATTTCCCCCCTGTTCCCAAATTTCATCGCATTGAATTGCGTCAAAACGAATTTTAAACTGTCAAAAAGCATTTAAGCGTAATCCAAACGTGTTTTGTTGCGTTAAAAAGTGTTTTAACGCGTTTAATTGCGTCAAAACACATTTTAAACGCGTTTAACTGCGTTAGAACGGTTAAAACAAATTTTTACCCGTTAAAAAGCGTTTAAACATAGTCAAAATACGTTTAATTTCGTCAAAAACGAATTTCAAACTGTTGAAAAGCGTTTAAACGTAATTCAAACGCGTTTAATTGCATTGAAAAGTGTTTCAACGTGTTTAATTGCATTAAAACACATTTTAAACGCGTTTAATTGCGTCAAAACACATTTTAAACGTTTTTAATTGCGTTAGAAGGGTTAACACGAATTTTCAACCGTTAAAAAGCGTTTAAACATAGTTTAAATACGTTTAATTGCGTAAAAACGAATTTTAAACTTGAAAAGCATTTAAGCGTAATTCAAATGCGTTTAATTGCATTAAAACGCATTTTAAAAGCGTTTTATTGTGGTAAGAAGCATTTTAAACGTGTTTAACTGCGGTAAAACGCATTTCAAACAGTTAAAAAGCATTTAAACATACTTTAAATACGTTTAAACGTAAAGAAAAGCGTTTAAACGTAATTCAAATGCGTTTAATAAGCGTTAAAACGGATTATAGTTGGATTAAAACGAATTTTAACGCGTTTAATTGGGTTAAAATGCATTTTAAACGGTTATAAGGCGTCTTAACCGTCTGAACGTAGTTTATTTGCGTTGAGACGCATTTGAAACTGTTAAAAGTGTTTTAATGTAATTCAAATACGTTAAAATGCATTTTAAGCTAGTTAAAAGCGTTTTAACATAGTATTGACATTTAACGCTAAACGGACTAAATTTTTGCTGTATAAACCGGCCGGGCTAAAATTTGATCTAAGAACACTTTTGATCCGGACTATTTTATCGTACAAACGTATTCAATTTAACTAATCTTTGTTACAACAATTCAAAGTATCGTTAATTTGACCAAAGTTTAATTGGATCATTCAATATTCAATATCAACGAGAAGATTTGATCTTCTTGTCATTGACATCTATAATAGTTTACCTATTGTTAAAATCGCAGTTCCAGATTGTTTAATTCAACAAAACTTAGCAAGTTTTAACCAAAGTTTTGTTATTTGTTATTGTAATTTAACAAAAAAGCTATAGGCTTCCCGGAAATCTAAGGATCCTTTTGTTGATTTAACCAAGTTTTTCGTTGATAAATTCAAATTTTAGATAAAAGTTTACATGAATCGTTCAGTTTTCCTAGAAATTTCAAGATCAGCTAATATGCATTTTAGACTTTAAACAAAACTTTTGGTAAATTTAACTAAATTTTTGTTAAGTTCATCAAACTCATTCAACAAATTAGTCCAAGTTTTAAAAGTTAGGATTACATTTTATCAAGAAAGTTAGATTTCCCGAAAATCAAGAGAACTTTTGTTGATTCAACCAAATTTCTGGTAGATCTATCAAAATATGTCTTGCAATGCTTTCATTCCGGAAGGCAATGATCATTTGGGAAACAAATAATCGCCGAAATTTCCAGCAAAACATCCATTTTGGGCAAGTTATGCAAAGACAAAAATGTCGAGCACATAATTTAAAAAGCAATAAAATTGAACTCAATTATCTAACCGACACAAACACGAGTTCCCCGAAAATGAACTCTTACAAAACGATAATGTCCATTTAATGACCTAAAAATTTTTTATTGCTGAGTAACTAATGTGTGGACACTATTGCCACAACATCAGAGCTCCAACTGTGGGTGAAGGATGAAAGAAAGAGAGCTAGCAAAGAGGTAAAAATTGAAAGACTCACCTGAACACGCAGTGGATGCATCATGAGAAGAGTAAGGTTATCCTGTGACGGCAGAATGTCTTTAAGTGGCATTCCCATTGTTCTAACGGCTTGACATGTGAACGCAGCAAGATATCGATGCAGTGGAAAGTGAAAAGACGCGTGCATCATTTCATTCTGATGGAAGAAGAGATAAGGAAATAGAAAAGAATTGAAGGGTTTCCCTTCCAGTTGTTTTCTGTGAATGAATTCAAGCTCATACCTTTTCGATTTTTGGACGATAAAAATTAATTGCTTCTAACCAGTCTTGAAGATAGCTCACGCAAACAGTCATGATCTTCTTGGCGAGATCAGCATGCGCCGAATCGCGAAGGTGTGAAATAATTGACCACATCGGATAAGCACTGGCCTCCAATTCACACGAAAAGGCAGCATAATATGAACTCGGCTCAAATTCAACATGACTCCCCGTCTCACGGACATTCACATTCATCCCCTGGAGCATTGAGAGGAATTGAAACCACATATCAATGAGATTGTCATCACGTAGAAACACCAGAGCCACCGATTCATGTGACAGGACATTGTTGAAGTCAGACACGAGGGGCCAGTAGCAGTGCTCCTTCATCACCCTCTTGGCACAGTCGATGACAAAATGAAAATTCTTATCTGGATCTGTTGAGAAATTAACAAGAAAACACAGATTTTTATCATCCAGTTTTACAGCGAAAATTGATAAACTAAACAAATTAGAGATTATCGATAAAATTTTAACGTTTCATCTGGATATACTTTTAGGATAAAAATTGCCATTCACTGAAGCTTATCAAGGGGGAAATAACTTGAGAATTCCATAAATAGCACGAAAAATTCTCATATTTTAACACTTAAAAGCACTATATGGCATTTTTCGCCATCCAGTTTAATGCTTATGGATAGTGAATTTTAGAAGAAAGTATAGACACAGTGTTCTGTAAAGCTCTTAAATTACTAGTTTAAGAGGTTTTAAGCGCTCTTAGAAGACCTAAATGCTTTTAAAATGCGCTCAAATTGTTTATTTTAAGCCAAAAAGTTTAGCTGACAGAGGAAATTTACGTCAAATTAAATGGCAAGCAAACTGGCAGTTCCGCCTGGCAACCCCATTTTTCCCAAATTCTACCCAAAATTCAGAAAAGATCCAACAGAAATTCATTTTAACGAGGCATGGGTTCCCCAAAAAACCTCCAACTTTTCCAAACTTTGTAAAAAAAATCACATAAGGAAATCCGGCACCAAATGTCAAAACGGGTGACAGTTTCCTTTTGACACTTGACAGCGTTGCGCGGAAAACAGTTTTTGCCATTTTGTTCGCGGAAAATCTATATTTTTTGTATCTTGTAATGGCTGAAAAACGCAATGGAGTCTCTAATGAATTGATTTTCGTGGAAATCCAGATGGAAAACCTTAAGATTTGGCGCCACTCGGTGGCACAATATTTCCGTAAAAAAGTAACATTTTCCCTACTTGAGCGCCATCTGAAACAGTTTATTGGGGTTTTTTGGGCTCCCCATTAATTGTTAGAGTGGATTTCTGTTGGGTTTCATGTAAGAAAATGAAGGAAAATTTGCCCCAAATACGAGATTGAGACTATTTTAACCTCTTCGCGTAAATTCACTGTCAAGCAGGCCAGTAACTATAGCATGGCAGCAAATCTAAATTTTTGAATGGAAACACTTTTGCTCACGCCTTTCTTAAAGTGGTTCAAAGCGCCAAAGGTTTCAAAATATGCCCAAGTTGCTCAGTTAGAACAATTTTAAGCCTTAATTTTTCTAAACATTCTATGAACGCGATTAAATATCTTAGTTTGAGGCGTTTGGGGCGCTAAAGACTTCAAAAATTCACTTAAATTATTCAATTTGAGCAATTTTAGTGAAAAAGTGAAAAATGCTAAAGTGAAAAATGCCACTAAGTGTTAATTATTCGTCATGCTTTTATAACGATTTTTTAATTTGTTTCTGGATTAAATTTATGCATAAATTTGCATAAAAAATTTCCCCCTCTCCCCTCAGTAAAACAGCCTAAAAAGCAAATATTTTTCTTCTCCTACAAATATGAATAAAACGACAACAATTTGCCTCCACAGTTATTTCCCCCCCCCCCTCACTTTAATAATGCTTATAATATTAAGTCTTAATGTGCTTTAACACTTACCATGAAGAGTGTTGAGAATGAGAATTTTCGACATCATCAATTTGAGACTAATTATCATAACATGAAGAAGACTCAGTTCCTCCACCATTTTCAGTGCCAGACTCTCATTAGAGAACAATTGAACACTCATATGCACCACTCTATTGCTTAATGTGTCTGGATCTTTGGACATTTCCAGCACACTGGGAATTCGGCTATAATGCATCACAAAGGTCCGTGTCAAGTGTTCCTGCAATTATCATTAATATTAAAAATGGTAAATGTTTTCTCTCACAAGATTTTTTTATATCACATCATGTTTTAAACTTGATGAAAGTCACTGTCACAACCATCATCATCATCATAAATCAAAACAAGAGTATTATTATTATTTTGAACCTTTTCAACAAAGAGAGAGAGCGAGTGAGAGAGAGACAAGAGAGCAAAAGGAAGTCTCTCAACCCCCACTGTTTTTCGGACTTAAAGACACAAGAAGTTTAAGAAGGAAAAAACAAAGAAAACAAGCATTACATCTTCATCAGAGCCCCTCCTCACCTTGTAATCTTGATCTGGCAACATATTGAGCAGAAAACACACGATATTCTGCGGAAATTCAAACTTAAATGTCCAGAAGATGAACTCCTGCAGCAACGTGATGTGCGCTATTGTCCTCCCAAGTGCCGGCAGATGCTCATATTCCTCCGGCGGTTCAGGACTTGGAAATGCCTTAACAGCATCCTCGTACTTCTTCTTGCTGGACGCCAAATATCTACCGTATTTGTTGTCAGGAAATGGTGGTTCAACTAATTGCTTGTACAGCTGTAAAAGAAAGAAAAATCATTGAAATAGAGAGAAAGAAAAAAAAACATAGATATGTGATTCTTATTATGTTGCAAATATCTTTTACACATAGCATGTGTATTATGTTTTGTGATTAATTTACAAACTACACGATATATACAACACTCTTATAGGGGTAATGCCACAATTAATCAAATCATATTGATCATTTTTCAGTCTTCACGATATCTTTTCGGTGTACAAATGACGGGAGAGTTTATTGGCTTTATTCATCTTCTATAGAAAGATGGATTAATATACCAAAAACTATCCCCACACATGTTATATTGCTTTATAGTCTCTCTCAGTGTTGAGAAGATTAAGAAATTCTATTAACCCTTAACCGGACAATTGAGGTTCGCTAAGAGGTAAGCATTTTGAGAATCTAAAGTTACTAAAGTTACATGGCTCAGTACCCCAATCAACCCCACAATACATCGTTAGTGATTCATCTTGGTGGTTAAAACGCCAAAAAAGTTGAAAAATAGTAAAATTTTGTATAGGAGGTGCCAAAAAAGTGATGGGGGTCTTCCCCTATAGCATAGGGTAACAGCTGGTCCTTCTCTGACTAACCCCACTGCACATCACAATGCAAAAGCACTTCATTTTAGGGGCAAAAATGTCGAAAATGTTCGAAAAATAGGTAAATTTTGAATGGGAGGTACCAATAGGGGAATACCGGGGGATTCCTAATCTTCCAAAATTATATTTATTAATTTTTTTTTATTATATGGGGGTTTCATAATAGTTGATAACTCCCCAGTGCTACAAATGTATCATCCTTATTATTGTACTTACAGTCACTAAAAATTACTTGGAGTCACTTTGAAATTTTTGGATTTTGGCTCGAGGGGGAAATTCTGTTACTTACTATGGCTCCAAATTTTTTTCTTATCTTCACTTTTTCTAATCCCCCTCGAGCCAAAATCCAAAAATTTCAAAGTGACTCCAAGTAATTTTTAGTGACTGTATGTAGTTGACGATCGTACGAAGTGAATACAAAAACATAAACATGTTAGCTTTTATACTTTTTGTAGTAGTGGTATACTCCCGAATTATATCTAAAGTAGAAAATTACATATTTCAACCCGTTATCTCTGTAGGACAACTTTATGTAAAACACATAATTTTTACTTATCTTCTTTATTTATCTTTTTGAATTTTTACATTAAAAAAAATTTTCGAGTCATTTTGACTACGTTTTTGATTGAACAAATACCAAAAAATATATTTTTTAACAAAATAAGTACATTAATCATCAAGCTTTGATAGTCTTCTTTCAAATGAGCCCTGCAATACTAAAATATTTTGATTCTATGTCAAGTTATGATAAAAAAAATGATAAGGGATAACAATTAGAAACACCTCCCCTATTTTTTTTTATTTTTTTTTGCAAACCTTGACATGTAAGTAATTATATTTGTATAATTTAGACACAGAGACCATTGCTGCAACTCTTTCCGATGCTTGCGCATGCAGAACAGGTCGTTCCTTTTGTATAAACAGGTTCCCCTTCCATATTAGAAGTGGCGTAGTTGCAAGTGATCATGGCGTTATACGGCAAATTATCGCTTCCAAAGCTTTCAAAGGAAACAAGAGCACATCCCACGGCGAAATTTGAATCCATAACCATAAGAGCAAAGTGTGTAGCATCTATACAATTGGAATCGTCAAGACAGCTTAATTTCTCATCCCTCACGAATGGCATTTCACTGTTGTACCACAAGTCCACGAGAGTCACGACATCATCTTTGGCATAAAAATGCTCAGATGAGGATTTGAGGCCCACATTCTGTCCAGAATTCGGATAGTCGGTAAAAGAGCGGCATTGATCGGATTCGTAATTAGCATGTTTGGCATGTTCTCCCGCCAAAAAAGCCAAATTATCATCCCAGTGCATTTGTTCCATTTTCGAAGCAGTAGGTAGTCCTGACTCCTGTCCTAGAGCCACTTTGCGACGGAAAAAGTTGTGACGATCAAGTATACTTTCTATGTCGTCAGCGTAAAATGTAAATACATTGATGTTTTCCACATTGGACGGAGTTTTGAAGCTATTGGGCTCACAGGCGATATGTTCTCTGTTACCGCAGTAGTCAGTCTGCATCTGGCACCAATCAATCGATGGGCTACTAAGACCCAACACTGTCAAAAGCCACTCTAATAAACTTGCCATATTGTTTCACTTCTGACACTCTTAGAAGAACTGATAAAACTTTTGCCTTTAGCTATGAGTTTTTATACTAAAAATGCATGTGATTACATTATTTGAACAATTGTCTGATACTTGAGACTCTGACACTTCCGAGGACACTTTCCGGCTCAGTAACAGACGAAAGGTAACTCATTTCCATTAATAATGACAAGGGTTACTCGTTTTTCGGTTTTCGCGATGCAATTTCATGCTTCTCGTGCTTCGCGATAAAATTTTAGAGTTTCTCGTGCTTCGTTATCTACCAAAATAAATAAAGCGAAGTGAGCATATCTGAATTGGCCTGATCACCCCCAAACCACTAAATCTCGACCGAACATGACTCCAGGAGTCCGAAAATATCCATCTCCAAAATGTTTGTCTGTGTGTCAGTGTGTGCCCGCACCAGGGTCAAACGGTTGAACCGATCCGGATGATATTTGGAATAGATATGGAGGGCACCACAGGTTCCAACATAGGGCTACATAAACTCCCCCCATCTCCTCTATCTGGCACCTCTCACACGAATTTACCACTTTTTTCGACATTTTTGACTTTTTGATCACTAAGATGAAGCGCTAACGCATCCCGATGTTTGATGGGGTTGATTGGGGTGCTGTACCCTGCAACTTAACATTATAGGGAATTGCCTCATCCATTCTCTTTTGGAACCTTTCGTACAAATTCCCCTATTTGTGACTTTGCCCGCTAAATGAATTTTTTCAATCAATTTCAATGAACCCAAGCTACTTCACAAACCACGCAAAGAGAGGCGCGAAGCGCCTCGTACCGATATAAAAATACACGTGAGCGGTTGCGATAAGGGATGTTGTAGAACAATAAAATTAAACTCCTTGAAATATACTGTGATTCACTTAATCTTCTTTATATCACGTTTTTCACCTCGAAAGATAAATCTTCAACTCATTTTGATAATACTTTCTTCTTCGTAAGGTAAGTGCAGTAGGGATCGGCCAGCAGCTCGGATCGGACAGAGAGTTATTTTTGCTAAAAACTCGACGAGAATATTGATTCTATAGATGCACTTCTATAGATTCTATGTAGCACAAGAGACTCGATATCTGTGCAAATTTGATTGTTTTTCATTGAATAATTTTAAAAATAATTTTCAGAAGAAGTACCTACAATAAAATCAATAAGAAATGGACAGGCTCCAATGATTCTCAAAAGGTCCAAAAAACACATCAAAATTCAATAGAAGATGAATATTATAAAATTTAATGAAATACCAAAAATTCTGTAATTCCTTTGTTTAGTAAACGATTTGGGCGACATTTTGCTATAAACTTTAATAAGTTGGATCCACACTATCGAAATCCATCATCAAAATATCTTCGACAAATCAATAAATAAGATTTACTTAAAAGCTTAGCCTGGCTTAAAGCTAGAATTTAAGTCAAATCTGTCCTAAAATTTAAGTATGGCTTGAAGCCTAAAATTGGATTAAACTTAAAGCTGACTTAAAACTAAGACTGCTCTCAACTGACTTAAAGCCTAAAGTGAAGGTTGGCATTGATATTGACTTAAACCTGAGGCAGGCTTTATGCTTCAAGTTTAACCTTAAGCTCAAGCTTGTTTTTTTTTAGAAAAGTTTAAATGTTTGAAAAGATCTTTCCAAAATTGTTATCAGAATCAAGGTTTGCTAAGAATTCTAGAAATTAATATAGTAATTGAAATACACAGTACTACAAGCTCTTTCTACCCGGTTAAGGGTTAATATTAACAAGAATCTTCCCTGACTACCCATATTATTCCTCTTTCTCAATCCAACCGATTTGGATTTGACCATATGAGGTCATTGAAATGTGATAAAATACGAGGGAATCAGTTTAGGTGTTACACGTTATGCAAAATTCCCTAATTGAATTATTCTGTGTGAGTTTTTCCGTACTGACACTTCCCTTTGAGATCACTCTCGTGCAAAAAGGTAAATAAGAGAGCAGCACGCTAAATTACCATTTCACAGGTCAATATGGAAATTTGTATAGTGAAAAATAAGGGGATCTCACTGACAGAGAGAGAGAGAGAGCAAAATAATGCACACATGAAGAGCATTTAAAAAAATGATTGTGTACCTCCTGTGTGCATTATTATTATTAGATAGCTTTGCTATACTCTAAGGTAAGTTCTTTTTTTCTATATACATATAATATTTATATTTGTTATACCTCTGTATTAATTAATGCTCTGGTCATGACTCGCCGCATCAATTCGCCCATGTTGTTAAACTCCATTAACATACTGCAGTACTCATCGCACTCATTGGCCGCCTTGCTATAGCTATAGGATGGATCAGCCGCATGGATGTTGCCATTCTCCCGGAAATGCTGAAGCAGTCGCAGCAGAAGCCGTGGCATGATCGCCTCCGCCACAGACATTAGATCATCTGGTACGGGTGCATTGTTGGCACAATAATTGATCCCATGATCCGTACAGAAGCCCTCAGCCTTCATCACGGACGTGTCGCCGCAGTCACAGGCGCCGCCCGCCTGTGACAGGAACATATTGAAGTCATGTGTGGAGTGATCGCCCTTCTTGAAGCACTCCCGACATATTGACATGCAGGGAGAGATACCACAAGTCCGGCAACGATAGGCCACAACATGAGGGATCCACACCAGGCCACATTTGGCGTGATTATCGAAGCCACGAACTGAAACGACACATTGAAGATGGGTAAACATTACATTGTAATTATTGCCAAGAATTGTACAATATTGCGTCTCTTCCTCCTGATCGCCTTTCCTTTTCTCTCTCATTTTCCACAATCAAGATATACAAACAGCACATTTGCTGCTAATGATGTTTTGAATTGTACAGAAGAATTTCAATAAATTTTAAAAGGTTTCTCCATTAAAATATTCATTAAGTTGTTTTATCAATCCCTTAGAGATTTCAATCTGTCTAATTGCTTTTGGAAGTGAGTAACTTAGCAAATTCAAACCCAATTATCTGGTTATTTTTAAAAATAGTTCAAAATAATATAGGGTAAGGATGAGGTAATTTCGGAGGCTATCTAATTTGGGACACTTTAACAAAATTTCAATTAAAATCAAACTAATATTTTTTTATTATTATATAATTGAGGGTTAAACTCACATTCCCGGATTTAAGCTTTAAACCATCTTTAAACTTAGGGTCAGGTTTAAATTTAAGACCAGCTTTAAACTTAAGCCAGTTTTAAGCTTAAAACCAGCTTTAAAATAAAGGTCAGCTTTAAGCTTAAAACCAGCTTTAAACTTAAGGCCAGTTTCAAAGTTAAGACCAGCTTTAACCATAAGGCCAGCTTAAAACTTAAGTCAGCTTTAGAGTTAAGACCAGCTTTAAACTTAAGGCCAGCTTTAAAATTAAGACCAGCTTTAAACTTAAAACCAACTTTAAACTTAAGGTCAGCTTACAACTTAAGCCAGATTTAGAGTTAAGACCAGTTTTAAGCTTAAGACTAGAAGAAGACTAAAGAAACAGCTTAAAGATTAAGGCTAGACTAAAGCTTAAAGTTAGCTTAAATCATAGGGCTAATCTAAAGCCTAAAACTTGGAGCTATATTACGGTTTATTGTTTACGTGTGATAAAGTTGAAGATGATTAATGGTTGAAATTTTTCAATTCAAGTCTTTGGGGCCTGAAAATTTAAAACTAGCGTTGTAATTGAAACAGAGTCCTCTGTATCGGAATTTATAACTGCTGATCCCAAGTGACATATTTTTAATTTTACTACTGACTGACTAAATGGACTAAACCGTTCATAAACAGTGATCTCTGTTTCTAAATCACTGAAAATTAGACAAAGTCTAACTTTATTTTCATTAGATCTATAAGTTCTGAGCATAAGAACTTTTCTTACGGGATCAAAACTACTAAAACCAAAAATTTCTTGCTAAACATTTATTTTTTCCCCATCAATTTGTTCTGCATTTTTATTGACAATAACACAATGCTAAAAAATTTCACGAAAAGAAAAGAAGAAAACCGTGCAAACGATATCGACAACATAGAAATTGAGAACGCATGAAATAACATCATGAAGAAATGGACAAAGAATCTATATGGGCAAAAATACATGAGACTAACAATCATACTGAAGATTCCACCATAATTGTCAATGAATATATTCGTGTAATCGCCCATTGAAATCCAAGAACCGTGACTAAATCTCTCTATCATTCTCTGTTTGACTGCATTTTTCCAACATCATTACTCTCTTCATTTGCTCTTCGCGGCCCTTTTTCGTTTTCCTATTTGAATAATTGTGTGACCAAGTGATCGATGGAACATTTCACATTCAATATAACATTTTCAAACTATGTCTTCACCATTATCTTCCCTCCCCCCTCGCTCCACTTCACTGTCAGTGCGCCGTCAGATTTATTTTGTGTGAAAAAAGAAGTGTACACGCATGTAAAAGAATGAAAGAAAGAAAGAAAATAAAAAACGACAAGCCGATGAAAGGGAAAGAAAATTGAATTCAAATTGCAGTCTTGTATACATTTTAGATAAGCGCTGGCAACAAATAAATTTAATTTGAATATACTTTCTGTATGTCATTTAACCATTTAATTCTTCATGTCATTTTTAATTTGAGTCCATTAAACAAGAATCAACATTCAGAGCACTATTCTATCCATTTTTCATTGTCATCCATCAAATTAATTATATAGACACAGTGATGCTTATTTAGTGTAGGATTTTTGGATAAAATCGCGGTTCAATTAACAGAAATTTATACACACACATTTCATTAAATATTCAGACAGCATCAAGCATTTCACATTCAACAATTCAATGCATATTGGAATAAAAAATCGCATAAGAATTTTATTTACGCAAAAACCTATTAATGTTTGAAAAGATTGAAGTTGAGATAGAAGTTCATGCAAAAAAAAATATAATCAACTTTTGATATTCTGAAGAACATATTTTCATTCAAGATATTAAGAGAAAAAACCTTGGAGAGTATTTCTAATTAAGAAAAAAAAATTAATTGCTATATAGAAAAACTCCAAGAGAAAAGCTCAAAGAGACTTCCAGGAAAAAGTCATTCAAGTCAATTCAAGAGAGAAATTTCTCTCACTTTTCTCCTCCTATATCTATGTATCAGTCTAAAATTTGTGATGGCAAGTTAGAAAATAATCTTTATGGACAACAGAGAAAAAAGTGAAATAAATAAATAAATTGCGCATAAAATTAGCACATTGAGAGGTCTTCCGTGACCGTTTTCATACATAATTAATTTCTTTTTTAAAAGAAAATATATAATTCAAAGTACATTATGTGTTCATCATTCTTTTCTTTGATGGTATAAAATGCGGAAACAGCAGAGACAGATAAAGGTCAGTTTTCTGAAATTTCAGGTTGATGTGATGCAACTTTTTTTTTCTCTCTACTTTTTAGCGTTTTTTAGAAACACATCTTTTTCGTGTCGAAAGGATATGTTAAGTATTTGAACATTCATTGACAAAATGAAGATGTATCGATTTAGAAGACAAGAAATTTCTCATGATTTTCCAAACTCTATTATAGAGAAGTTATGAGAAAATACAAGGCAATAAGAACCCATCAAGAAATATAAGAAGACACACATTAAAAGAGCCAATATTATATTGGATTTTTCGCTTTGCCTGCAAGTGAGTGAGAAAAGTAAATAGGAGAGTGAGATAGAGGGATTTCCAAAGAGACGAAAAAAAAATTCTCCAAATATTCGTTTTCGGGTTGGGAGTTTAACGACCCCCTCTTTGTTGTCGTCTCTTTTTCTCCTCATACAATATTCCATTCACATTACAGGAGTGAACAGCATTGGGTGAAAATTTTTGTGTTAATAAAAAATGACAAGTTGGGAAGTAAACACAAATTTCTCCTGTGTACATTTTTGTCAATCGTTTTTTTTCTGTCTTCTACTTCTTCTCTCTTTTCCACAATCGAACAACATTCGTTATGTGACAAAGAAGGTAATGTGCTAAATATAAGCTTGCGTTTGATCACCTCCAAAATATAGTTGGCAAATTTCCGTGGTTTCGTGATCTCTCTGGAAAATCAATTGCACGCTCCAAAGAAACCGGAAATACACTATATAGACACTTAACAGTTCCATTTTTGCGTCTACATCTCTTATTTTTTGTTCTTTTCCTTTTCAAATGGTTATGTATTAATATTTTATAGTTTCTTTCTGGACTCTTATAGAGGAGAAACTATAGCAATATAACTTCTTATGAATTCCACCTGCTCTTGAACCTTTTCACTTGTCTCACTGCTTCTCTCTCTCTCGCTCTTTCGTACGCTCTTAATTTGTGTGAGTGACCTTGTCAAGGTATATAATATTCAGGTGAAAAAAATTATATGTATTTTGGTGGAAATATTATATTAATAAATCCTGCCCTGCAAATTAGAACCAATTTTCCCATGAGAGATTTTATTGCCCTACACGAATTCATGAACATGTTCAAAATGACTCTTCATTACTCTAACTTGACGTCATTAGACGTCCTGCCGTTTGCCTGTGTGTTCGTCTGTAATTTATCTCTAGATGCAAAGCGGTTGCAGATAGAGACTTCGTGTCTTCGATGACCCCCCTAATGTCGACCCAGGGGTTACCAAGAGGCCCTTCAGTTGGTCTCCATAAACCGGCCTTCCCCTATAAATTAATGTTTTTTGATATATCTCAAGAACTAATCCAACAATTTTGCTTATTTTCAAATATGTTTTGTAGATTCACTAGACACACATTTCATTCATATATCCAAGGATCCTTAACCTATTTTGTCTATCGGTTTCTTAAGGTCAAAAACTTTGAACACACATTTAGGGAGTTTTCTGGGGATCAACCTCGT